>JAUZNJ010031341.1:0-39452 GCA_034780135.1 Jordanella pulchra | reverse complement strand
CCGGGGCCCCCCCCCCCCCCCCCCCCCCCCCCTTCTACTGAATCTTTCCGTTGCTTTGTTGTCGTTCCGCATTACGTGGGTCATAAAATTCGAGCTCCATCACGGGTCCTCCCATGATGGGACAGCGTCAGTGACACCGCAGGGTTTTAATTTACCCACCGAGGCATGTAGAGGCCTCTGACAGCCACCACTTGGCCCTCACTCAAAAGTCCTCCGTTTTCTTCCGCTGCCAGTGTGTGTATACGTGTGTGTGCGTACGACACAGAGACAAGCAGACAGATACGTATAGAGGAGCTGATGTTGGAGGAACGAGTAGCCGTTTGTCCGTGGGTTCTGCAGACCTGTGCGGACCGTTCTGTCAGAACCTTCCGCCGCTCTCTGGTTCCTGAGGCTGGGATCCGGCCAGCCTGCTTCATATTCACTGTAATTATCCAGTTTAGTGAATAATGTTGGGAAGAGAAACACAAAAGACTAAAGCGAATGATTGAATTAGGTGGAATTTTCAAACAGGAAAAAAAAAACAAAGCCTCAGTTTGAGAAATTGAAAAATTCTTTGTAGCAGAAACTGTTTCATGAAGGGAGGGGGGCAGCATTAATAAGGAACAGATTTATTTCCTAATTTCACTGTACAGTGATTTTAATTAATTGTGCAATTAAGAGTAATAATTAATTTTTGTCTCTTTAGCAGCTCGACTTCAGAAATGATTTTATTTCTACGGATGTTTTGCTAAAAATCGACGTTTTTTTCTGTCAGCTTGTTTTTCTGCTCATCGTATCATTTTTACTGTCTTCACACTGTTGAATCTCTCTGCTACCGCTGCTCTTCTTCCTCTGTACAGGCGCCAGGCCTGAAATCTGTCTGTCTGCTAAAAACATACGTATCCCCCCCCCACACACACACACACTCAGGAGGGGCGGCTTGGCTGTCCGAGCCGCCAGAGCCGAGGGGGCAGAGAGCAGCGGCAGGAACAGAGAGGTGAGCTGAAAAACAGGAGAAGCAGAGGAAAGGAAGAAGATTGGATTTTTTTTCTTTTTAATTTCAGCTTTTTTTGTTTGTTTGTTTGTTTATTTTTTGGTGAAATTCCAGCAGGATCCCGTCCACTGTGCCTCGTTCCTCATCCGCCGCGGTTCGGCGGAGCAAAGGCCTGATAACTGGGGCAGCTCCTTTAATAAAAAAACCAAAAAACTGGAACGCATCAATGTCTTTGGGTTAAAAAAATACAGATAACAGGTGATTTGTTTTTTTCGCTTAAATACAGAAATAAAAAAATCAGACGGATCAATAAATTGATCTAAATTTCCTCCGTTTCGCCGACGTTGGTATTCGGTGGCGTTTCTGTTGGGACGATGCCGGGCGCTGATATAAAGTGAAAAAGAAAAGCGTAGAATAAAGATAATGCAGAATGCCACGCAGGAAACAAAGACGGAGGGAGGGCACACATTCAGGCTAGCGGGGCTGCTTGGCAGCGCTTGGCACCCGGTGCTGCAGCTCTGTTTAGAAGGTGCCAGCTTTTCAAACCGACACACAGTCCCTGCCAACTTCTCCTCGTCTGCTCCTTTTTCTTCCTCACTCCTCTGAACATTTCCTCCCCCCTTTACATCCTTGTTTTCACTTTACGCTTCCTTCGCTGTATGTGCGCGTCGGACCCGCTTTAGTCTGAGTAAATCTAGATTTTTTCTTCATTTATCTTTTGCAGGGAGAACATTGTTGCTCACTGGTGGATTCAGTTTCTCTCCCCCTAAAAAAAACAAACAAACAACAAAAACACACAGAACAGAACAAAATGGAGGAGAAAAGCGCTGCTGTTCTCCACGTGCGAATAAGAAACGTTACAAGCAGATAAGCGTTCGGATTACTTTCTCTTGCTGCCTTTATTTCGACTTCGGCCAAATGTTTTCGGTAAAGGGATGAGTCGATTAATTCGGGGAATGCAAAGCGGCCCCCGGCTTCTGAGCGATGGGAGAAAGCGTTAAACGCTGGGCGTGGGGGTGGATGGAATTACCCAATAATGATCAGAAAATTAGAGCCATTATTAAGGGAGAGTAAACAGGCCTTTCTAAGTGTGAACAGCCTCCATTCAGGCAGGACCCCGAGCAGGGCTCCTTTCTTCCTTTTCACGGATCCACCCATGGCCTCAAGAGCCCTCCTTTTTTTGTTCCCTGAAAAAACAGAATGGGTATACGGGGGCCTCCGAGGCGGGGGTCCCGCTCCCCTTTGATGAGCACAGTGTGGAATATAGCTCCTCACTGTACCGAGCGTGACTTCCTATTTATTTCACCTACAAACAAGCTGCCTTTTCTCCGTTTCTCATTCATCCTAACTCGCCTAATTAGCTGTTTAATGTATTTACATAAGACGGCGTTGCTGAGTTCAGAAATGCTTGGCAGCCTGTTTGAAAAGTGTTTCTGGAAGTGCACCTGGGCGTCTGTCCTTTCTTTTTTTTTTAATTATTGTCACTTAAAGGCACAGCGCTCCTTTTTCTCTCGCATCCGGAGAGAGTTGGGGGGGGGGGGCTTGGGGGGACGACGGGTGCAAACTGGGTGCTAATGCGGCAGCAGCTTCCGGGCTCGTCGGTGCAAACGTTCTAATTAGCAGCAAACGGATAAATAAATAACCTTGTCTCTGAGCAACTGAACAAATGAAGAGGGATTTATGCTTTGCAAGCCGTGGAGAGAATAAAGGGGCCCCCTTTATTCCTAACCCCCCCCCGCCAAACACCCCGTCCAACGTCTGACCTCCTTTTGGATAAATACTACTAAACTGAACCAATCTTTACAGTTTTTATTTTGTTTTCCTTGAAGGTCCAGGATTTCCCTCTTTGTCTGACATGTATATTTGCAACAACAGTGTAGCTGTAGCTGAGGTTAGCTGTAAATATAGAGTTTACCTGTTTAATGTCGGTACAATTTGTTTGTAGGAACTATAAAAAGCTTGTATTTATGTTCTTCTGCCGCTGCTTGTTGATCGATCACATTATTTGCAAACAGAAAACCTTGACTTACTTTGAAGAAGTTTGGTAGGTATAAAGATATTTTAAAGGGACGTTCGCTTCCTGTAATGACTCAAGACAAGTTAGTGTCCGACTCTGGAAAAGAAAACTCATTCATTTATCTTACAGTGCAGCAGACTTCCTGATTTCCTAGCTCCATTTCACTGAGTTTTCTTTGCTCATGTTCTCATTATACCTGTTAGCTTTCTGAAGGGTTTTCTCTCCATTATGAGAAGTAATTGAAGTAATTTTTAAAATTAAACAGTCTTTTTTGCTTTAATTGGTAGAAACACAGATAACATTTTTAATAAACTGACAAATTTTACAGTAAAATATATATTAAAGGGCGTAGATGATGAAAAATCGACTTCTCTAAACTTCTAGCCTTGTTTTAATGTTTTTTTAATCAAAATCATGCACAAAGTTGAATTTCGCTTGACTCCTACGTGTCTGATTAATCCATATGAGTTCTGCTGTCTAAGTGGCAGCTACTCCCTCACCTGGGAAAATGAATAAACATGAATTAATATCAACCTAGAGCGCCCCCTCCAGGAAGCACCAATCTTAGCCACGCTGCGCCGTCACAGTAAACAAACGGCTTCTTTTTCCATTATTGAAAGTGAGATTCATAAATACCTTTTTTAATTATTACTTTATATAAAGAAAAACATATCATGGGAAATCTTAAATATCGGCTATAAAGTTAAACGTTTCGAGATTTATTTTACTTTTTTTCTTTAGCTAATGTCTAAAAGGTCTAAGGACGGGGTTTCCTCTAGAGCAGAGGTCTGCATGGAAGTTAGCAGCAACATTTTTTATCGGTCGAGAAAGAAGGTTTGTATTTAGCTTGAATTAAGATGAGATAATCTGTAATGCGCAGTTTGAAACCAAAAAAAAGGAATTTACAAACTGTAATCTGAGTAGGGAAATGAAATAAAAACTGAAGTTATAAAACCTTTTCAAAAACATCTGAAAATACAGTTATGAAAAATAAATTTGAAAAGTAAAATATGTAAACATTAAAAAAGTTTTATCAAGTAAAAATATGAAGAAAAATAATTTTAAAATTGTTAGAAAATAAAAATATGGAAAAAAAGAATTGTAATAAAAATATATTTTAAAATATAAAATCTCTACAAAGGAAAAATAAATAATGCATTCTAAATATTGAAATAAAAAAAAGAAATACAAAACTCTAGTTGATATAAAGACTGTAAAAATCTTTTAAAAAATAAGTAATAAAAACTACATAAAACAACAATAATTAGAGGGAAAATGGAATCTAAGGAAACAGCAAATAATCTTTTTGAAGAATTTTCTTAAAGTTTAATTTCTTGGTTGCATTTTTTTAGTTCATATTTGTATTTAGAAAACTTACTTTTGTTGTTTTTTTGGTTTTTTTCCAGACCTTGAGGACGAGTCAAGTCTAAAAAAAGTTTGAGTCATGAGAGCCAGTTTTTCTCTTGGCTTGGAAGAAAACAAAAATACGTTAAAAAGGCTTTATTTTATCATATTGACTTTGGAAGGCTTTAAGAAAGTTATGATATAGGACCTTTTTAGGACCAGGAAGGACCTCTGAATAGCGTTTCCATGGTCACCAGTTTTTCCCCTCCCCTCAGAGCACCTTTCCTGGGTTTCATCCAAACAGTGTCAGCGACTGGCTTGCTTGGCACAGTTAGTGGCCTTGCAGTGCTGGGCTTTCGTGGCCACAGTGTGGGCAACCGGAGCACAGAGCTCTGCCAGAGGAATCCACTCAGATCACTTTCACTGTATAGAGGGCATCCCCCGCATGCCTGTAAACGTGAAGCCTATACAGCTGAACTAGAGAGAGGCTGTGGAGGATGGTGTAAAAACAACACTCATCACGGGCAATAAAGATGCTTTTTCCTTTGAGAAGTATATTACATTTTATCCCTCTGATGCTTTGCTATTTCTGAACAACCTAAACACTTGTCATTGGATTTGGACCAAGTGAGACATATAAAAACGTCACAGTAATTTTAGAAGCTAAATGTTATTCACACATTCTGTTTTCTCGCTGAGGCCCAGCGGGCTTCTTATTCCTCTTACGAAGCTTTAAGCGTCTTCTGAACTCATGAAGGCCAACCTCTGTGTTGACACTGGCAGAAGCTGCTTGTCAGGATGTCAGCCGCTATACGTTTAAATTAATATCTACAAATGTAACCTTTTGTTTATTCATGTCCATGAAGAATATCACCGAGCCATAAAGAACAAAAGTCGTAATGTTGCTTTTTCACCAAAAAATGTACCAGTGTCAGTTTCGCTTCGTTTTTTTGTTTAATTTTCTCGTAAACTTTAAGCGGTTTTACATTTAGAGAAAGTATTTGGATGCTCTCGAAGTGCATAAATCAGGATTTTAACACCGGCTATGGAAATGATCCCGCTTAATGCGCGCCCATAAATTTTTACAAGAAAACATGCGTTCTTCTCCTCTGCCAGAGGGTCATTTACAGACAAGTAAATATGCTGTTTGTTTTTACAGTGACTTCATTTTGTAGCCACTTATTCTACACAGGTATACGCAGCAGGGATTGTCTGTGAGACTATATTTAATCAGTGTTTTTATTAAATAAACTACAATTGTATGTGCATTTCTTTTATTTTATGAATATTCCAAATCACCAGGATCCTTGGGGAGTCAACTGGAGACTAAATGGTGCTTTCCATGGGTTGTACTACAGAATAGAAATAAAGTGACCTTGTCAGCGAGACAGCAAAGTCTTCATTTAAAGGTGCATATGCCTTGTTACATGCCTATATAGAAAGACCAAAAACCATTTGAACTAAATGAAATTAGGTTATATCCACCAATAGTGTTTAGATAGTCTTTCTTTAGACTAAACAGATTTTGAGCGCCAGGCATGGCGCCATCTGCTGGCAGTGCCACTGAATTACCAAAAAGACAGACGTGCCCCCCTTCAATGCCTCGCGGTAAGGTGTTAGCTTAGCACAGTTAAAGACCTATGGATATAAATTAAATGAAGTGATCTACAGCAACTCTAAGTTTTAGTGAATCCTGCCTAGAACCTCCTATCAGAATATCAAGGAGAGAGAAAATTACTGTTGTTAAAAAACACACATTTTTAATATAGAGACTAAGAATAGCTTTGCTCACACATCCTTGAGCTTAGCGGCTACATCTGAACGCCTCAGCAGTTTAATCTCCATCTACAGTGATCAAAGTTCATACTTTATTCCCAGTGCTGTCCTAGTCTCATCGCTCTAAAATAATATTTGTATTTATTTGTTTGTTTGTTTTTTACCCTGGATCTTGGTAGTTTATTGATTATTTGCACACTTTGCTGAGAAATGCTACCTAGCTTAGCCACAGCAAGCTACTCTTTTACCGCCTGTGCACAACGTGCAGTGTCGTACCTTTATTTATATTGTACATGTACACAAAGAGCTTTATTTACTTACAAATTAAGCAGCTGTCTTAATAAACTATTAAAAGGTAAACATGTAATGGTGGACTACATTTCTTTCTTTAAATTTTCAGCTTATTGTTTATTATAAAATATTTAGGCCTTATGTTAATTGAAAGATCCTTTTATACAAGAGAAAGTCACATTTTTCATTTAACAGAATTAGATACTTATAGATTATTCATTAGTG
The DNA here is from genome assembly GCA_034780135.1 of Jordanella pulchra. Taxonomy (NCBI): domain Eukaryota; kingdom Metazoa; phylum Chordata; class Actinopteri; order Cyprinodontiformes; family Cyprinodontidae; genus Jordanella; species Jordanella pulchra. The sequence continues at coordinate 32,826 of JAUZNJ010031341.1, read as the reverse complement.
GATCAATAAGATCAATCAATTATTTTTGATTTCTTTTTTTAAACATGTGTCTATTAGTTTTGCTTGCAATTACAGATTATTTAATCAATTGAAAACCGGCATTCTTATTATCCTACCCGAACTGCGACTGATTTATAGGCATCGGTTTGATTTCTGATAAACTTAGTTGAACCTGTTGAAAAATTACTGCAGTCGGAGGAGTCATCATTCTTACATTGAGTTTTTGGAGTCGTTATAGATTATTGTCAATTGAAGCTTATCAGATATTTTTTTAAATTCCATAACAAAATCTAGTGGAGAATCTATTAGAGATAGACTGATACATCAGCTGGTTTTGGGCAATGTTAGTGTTTTTTTCTTGTGTCTGGCTAATACATGCATGCGTTAAGCAGCCTTGAAATCACGTGAAGCTCACACATTGGCGCTCCCTTTATTTGCTATCCAGTTGTTGTCTTAGATTATTTTAATAAATGTTACATTTTTTTGTTTAAATTGAGACTTGTTTATCATTTGTTTAAATCACTGTATCATTTTTATTATATAAAAGAAGGAAGAAATATCAATATGGCTCTAAAAATTGTCTCAAAAATATTGGCAGCTCTCATCAGGGATCTGCTAGACTCATAATTGGTATCAGCACGGCCTTAGAGAAAAAACAAACTGTAACGGTCGATCTCTTGAACCAAATGCACGATTTCTTACTCTTAAATGAACCCATTTCGATCTGCTTTGAGCTTTCTTTTAATGACGATTGAGCAAACACTTTAGGTTAAAGCTCAATTGATGCTTTATCTTTCTATTGTTCTCATTGTTTTCTTTTTTTAGCGTTAATCTAATCCGTAGGGAAAACGTTCCAGTGTAGCCTGATTTTCACATTTAAAATATTACGCTCAGATCCCCAGAGACTCCTCGGCGCATGGAGGTGAAGAACCCTTTCAAGTGCTTGCATATGCTTACCGATTGTGTGCAGATCCTCGTGTGTGCCAGTAAAAACAGGGTGAGTGACAACAAACGGGCCGAGCACCTGAACCCCCCTTCACACCTGATGCCTGTATGACTCTGATGAACTCATGACAAAGGGAGAAAGGAACCACCGAAAAAAATGGATGAGCAACCATACGACCCAGCTGGAGACTGGGCTTGAGACGGACTGGGAGGAATTGGAAGCAAACCAGACCCAACTGGGTCCAGACTCGCTGGTCTTTGACTGGGTGCAATCTGTCGCTGCAGCGCTGGAAACTTTTAAAGCCACATGATCTCCTGAAAAATTCACCCAGAGGGAAGCAATCTGCAAATGACTCCAAGGTGCAGAGTATTAAAAATTCTGCTTGTTATTCAGGATTTGAACGTCTCTTATATCACAGGGCTGATCTGCTCTGTTATTGTCCCCTTTGTGCGGTTACATTTGATTGGTGTATTATTAGGCAGAGACCACCCAGCTTCTCAGCCCCTGCTTGAGTTTCCATTCTTCTGCTGCTTGGCTGTAGCGTCAGGCTCCGCTCCAGAAACACAGGCATACAGGAGAAAACGTAAAGATGGGGCAAAGGCAAAGCCCCCTGCAAGCAGCGCTTGGCTTTTAGCGAAACGCTGATAGCAAAACTGATTTAGTTTATCTGCAAGAGCTGATGATCTAGAGATGACCATTAAAAACGGAAGGCACACAATTTAAGAGCAGTAAATCTGAGTAGAGGAGAGGAACGGCTGGATGAGGAGGGATCTTGCTTCTACGGCCTTCAGACAACAGTGAATAAGAGCAATCTGGCCTTCATTCTGCGGTTAGATTTCTATCTGCGGTTTTGGCTCTGGGATCATCCCCTGCTCCAGTTTTTTTCCCCTCCCTGTCTGCTCTTTTATTGTTGTTTCTGCTCTTTTCATTTTGGGTTTACATTCCCTTCAGACCAGGCCGTAAAAAAGACCTTAACAAGATACGGCTCACACCGAATGGCATCGCACTGCGTTCTGTTCACACCACGGAGGCAAACATTCGCACAAGTGTGATTACTGCACGGTCTGTTAAAGCTTTTGCTCTGTCATATGAAGGGAAAATTATAATTTTCTTTGGCAAACACACAAATGTTCCATCCTTTCAAAACTTCACAGTTTAGGGATAAGATTATGCTTTAATCATTAAACTAAACAAGTCTCCCGTAGAGACTGTAAGCAAACGTTGTCTTTTTTCCTGTAGATTTAGGACTGAATATTCTGCCAAAAGTCCTTGACTTTTTTTTTTTAACTGGAGGAGCTGCAGAGATCAGCAGCTCAGGTGGACCATTAGCTATCTAGTCAAGAAACTAGCAGGTTGATTAAAGCCATGAAGGGGAAACTCTATGTGGAAAAAGGTCATATCAGCTTTTTTGGCCTGCAGTGACCATTTCCATTAATTTTATTGTGCGGCCATCTGTTTCCCATCACTGGATTACAGCTTGAGGTGGGACTCGGCTAAAAGTTTCATCTAGTCAGTTACAGGGCCTGTTTTAGTCAAAAACCATATACCGACCAATTAAACAACCTTTTTCAAATCATGCTCCTAAAGTATTGATTACATAAACATTTGTTCATGGACCAAGCAACTTGTCTGTAATTGGCTACTTTTCAGGAAATCCCGCCTCTTGAGGCTGTACTTCCTACTAGCAAAGCAACTTCAAGCTAACCACTTATCTTTAAGAGTTGGAAGTTGGTAAACAAAGTCATCATTAAATATACCATTCTCTGTTCTGATTGGCTGAAGGGAGCCCGTTAAAAGGTTTATAGGACACCTATTAAAATAGTTACGGTCAAATATCCTGATTCTATCTCCTGGATCAAGCGTTTGCTGGAAAGACCGTTGATGCTTAATACTTTAGCAATGTGTCAACGGTCTTTCCGTCTCCAAGGCAACAGTAATACTTGTGACTAAATGTGACTAAAGTTGACAGGAGCGAGCAGAAACAGGTCCACATGCCCGGAGGAAGGAGGCTGCAGGCAGGTGGAGATTCAGGCAAACACACGCAGAAAAGGAGCAAGCGCTCATGTGTGTGTGGTATATTGGGCCCTGCGCTGATCTGTTTGTGCATGTAACATGTTAAACGTGTGTGAGAAGTATTTTATGAGCGTCTGTATGAAATAAAGCTGCCGGTAGGAGTATTTATTGCGTGTGTGAACTTTTACGTCCTGACGGCGTATCAGCTGCTCTGTACCAGTTGCAGTTTAACGCTCACTAGACGTATATTTTATTTGTGTGAGGTTTAAATGCTGTTGCCTACACTCACTGCTCGCTGAGATTGGTAACTGTGCACCAAAGTTAATGGCACAAAATATTAGGCGGCAACTCCTTCCGGACCTGTGTCCTGCCCCTGGGTACACAGGGCCAGCCGTGAACGTTCATTGGTGAACGTTCAAATGGGGGAACTCCATCTCTTCTTCTCTGGCAATGCTCTGGGGCTCAATTTCTACCGGTTTCTAGGCATTTCTTGGCCAGAAGGACGGCATGTAGCCCCTCCTGTAGGTTTGTGGTCTTCCAGAGGTTCTCCTTCCAGCCTGAACCGCCTCAAGTGGGACATCGGCTCTTCTTAGTATTAAACTTTTCTTTTCATATTTTTGGAAAGGAGTTGGAATTGACAAGGTTCGACTGTCACTGCTGCCGTCGGTCATGATGTCTCCTTATCATCTGATCGAATCCCGAAGGGAATCTAACTGATGTGCTTTATGGGCTGCCAGGTGGTTTTTGTATTAGAGTCACATGTATGTCCCATGTTGAAGGCATGAATGCCCCTTCATCACGGTTGATGGTGTACCTGCCATGTTTTCTGGTTTCCATGGCCTCAATAATCCATCATTTGAATTTGTTGCTCTCCAAACCAATGATTCTTGGATTGTCCCATTCCATGACGGGATTATTTGTTTGGCAGTAATCTAATATGGCTGACTTGAAGTTTATTTTTCTGCTCTTCTTATCCCAGATCCCCCCAATGAAGGAAACTCATTTGGTCGAGTGGTCTCTGTTTCTTCACTTGCTCTCTCATTAATGGTACCTATCCTACGATCACAGGTTATGACTAAGAGTAAACAGACTGGTAGACCAAGGGCTTCACCACATTGGTCCGCTCTTTCTTGATTTCAGTCCATCTTTCTGCTGCTCTATCCTTCCATTATTCATGAACGCCAATATACTTGATCTTCACTTAAGGCAGACAATGACGCCTTATCAAAAAAAAATACAGACTGAGCATTTTTCTGTTTGAGGACAATGGCTTTAAACTAAGAGGTACTGACGCCAGGACTGCAACTAACCATCATTTTACTAATCGATTAATCTGCTGATTATTTTTCTGATTAATCGATTAATAATTGGATAGCGAAAGGTTCCCCAAAAAAGATATTTTACAAAATTAAATCATGTGAAACTATAACTTTTCGACTTGAGGAGTTATCAATAGAGCATATTGGTAGACAAAAAGGCAAAATATCTATTTTCACCATTTTGGTATAACAATTGCTTTAAGTTGCTCTGTCAGCTAAAAGCATGTTTTAGAGTCTCTATACTCCAGTTAACAATCAATCTACCCCTAAATTAATTGATGATCATTTTAGTAACAGATTAATCATGATTAATCTGACTAATTGTTTCTAACTGATGCTCAGATTCATCCACTGAACGAAAACATCTGCATAAAAGCAAAGACGAGATCCTGTAACTGAAAAACTAGATCCCGTCTTGCTTAAGACTATGCCTTGAAATGCCATTTGTCATTGTCACAAACAGCACTGATGACTTGAGGGCACATAAATGGTTGTTTGGTTTGTGAACACAGCTGTTGCTCCAGGATTCAAAGCTTAAAAAGCGCCATTTTGAAACCTTTCCTCTGATCCACAAAACACATTTAGAAAGGACGACCAAGTTGTAAAGAATCCCTCATTGCTCTACATGGCTCACAGTTCCAGGGCCTGGAAAAAAGCCACAGTGCTCTTTCTAAATCATAAGTCCACCAATCATCTGGAGCCTCCTGTTCAAACTCCTAAGGGTTTGGGTTCACACTCTTCCGTCCATTTACCTAAAAACATGGTCTTCAGATATTTGTTGGCTTTTACAAGTAATGAGTTAGTAACTGAAACGGCTAAAATTATTGTCTAAACCTAATTTGAGGATAAATGGTGGTGTTGATTGAGATGTATTGTAGTTTGTGCTTCCAATATCTTAATAACCACCGCTCTACATCATCATCATGTTGTCAAATGGTTTACTGTATCTGCTAACTGCTGTTGATTTAGCTCGTCCTTTAGGGGGCTGTAACAGCTTGCTGATGTGTTTGTTTTCGCCATATCGTCTTGTTCCGTGCCGAGCTGACGCCTTTAATCCTCCAGAGACGTATCTGAAACGTTACCCGGGACAGAGCTGTGGTTCCTGCTGCTTCTAGTCTCCATCCCATCTCCGTGTCATCGGTCTTTAGATGTGTGATGAGGAAATTCCAACATATTCTGTATCTTAATGAAAACCAAACACAGCCAAATCACACACATTCTTCCCCCTCTATACTGGTTCAGCGTAGTTTTCTCTTTCCTGTGCTCTCAGTAGACTTCCAAAATAAAACAGCTCCAGGCACAGGACTAATTTTGTGGTCAGATTTTTTTCCTCTCCAAAAGGCTCAACATGACTCCTTTCTCTTGGTCCAGGTTTGTCTTGGTAAACACTCCTAACTCCGTAAAACATGCTCTAAAAAGTTTACACACCCTTCTTAAAATGCCGTGTTTGGTGATGTTAAAAAGAGACAAAAAACAACAATGATTTTACTCTATTTCCAGCTTCAAATGTGACATATTTTCTTACTCTTTAAGGGACGGATATTAAAACCTCTGACAACCTCTGGTTTTCTCTTTCCTCTCAGAACCTGATTGGTGAAGACTGGTAGAAATGTTCCTCAGGTTATGTTCAAATAACCTATGATGAAAACCTAACATAATAAAAGCAATTTCCATGTCCCTGTTTATAGAAATCAATGCCTCAGTATGATGCTGCCACCCTGTTGTACAGTGGTTGATGTAACATCATGGCTGCACCTCTCACTCAAACCGGACCTTTTCTGGGAGCCTTTCTTCATCCCACTCTTCCATATATGCCAGTTTCTGAATTATGTTTCCACGGCACATCAAAGCAACCTTCACTGTTCTTTTCTTCTTTTTTCTTCCACCGTGTTTGTCAGGTTGTCTCTAGTAATAAAAACAGAAAAAAAACAGCCGTTCACTCTTTGATTAAACTAGATTCTCCATATTTTAAAGATTCTTGTCGGATTTATACGCGTGGTTTGTGGGATAGATGATGTTCCATGTTCCAAGTGTTCATGCTGTGATCACCTTCTACTTGGTTGACCAAGATCAGGACACACACACAAACACTCACACACACGCTGCCCTCAGCCACACATGCTGAGCTCAGCCTGTCATCAGAGACGCCTTGATGTGGTCACTGGGTGGCACTCAGGCCTCCTATTATTGTTGTTTTATGACAACTTTCACTCTCCCTCTCTTCTTTAGTCCCGCCTTCCTTTTCTCTCCCTTCTTTTTTTTCCATCTCCCAACTCTTATTTCTCTGGCTGTTGCAGCAGGATGCCTGTTTGTTTTCAGACTGTAAAACCATTCTGGCACATGTCCACTGGGGGCAAAGGGCGGTGATCGGGACATCAGGCCCTGTGGCCCTCCCCTTACTGCAGAGTTTTGAATTTCACCGGTTTTGACCTCAGACACGGAGGCTAAACAGGCAACATTACTTTTCTTGGTATTTTTTGGGGAAACAGCTGTATTCTTGGCGTGATGTATTTTATACACAGATACAAACAGACTGGCTGATCGGGGGGGGGGGATTTGACATTTGCAGATATGTTAGCATTTTTTGCATTCATGCCCCCTTCTCCTCCATCTGCCTCACTCTTGTTTTACTTTGGTAATCAATGGCCTCCTGATTTGTTTAAAGGAGGTTGTACAGTAACTCATTCCTCCACTGACTCGGGTTGAATAAACTGAAATGATTAAATCTCCAGACGTTATGGGCAGCGACATCTATGTTTGAGTTCAGGCGAAAACATTCACGATCGCAAACGTTTGGGAAAGCCTCATGTTTACACAAGAAACTGATTCGAGGTGACACGCTCCTAATTCTGCAGAAATGGAAAGAGTTTTCCACCCTGAGATCATGATTTTGTGTGAGTACCTACCCACTCTGCCACACAGTCGCACACTCAGAGTGTGTAGCCTCTCTGCACCTTAATTAATGAGGTCTTTAGGGGTTCAGGCCTGCAGCGCTGTGGGGGAGATGAGTGAAGCGAGTCACCTTTGGGACAGCAACGAATAAATCCGGTTTAGATCGGCCTCAAGGTACTGCTTGGTCCCTAATTTGGCTCTAAATACACTCTTTCCTGCCTCCTGTCCACTTAACCACCTGACTGTAATCTATCAGCTCCATGTTTTTGGGAATTTGTCTGAACTTGCTGGATCTCATCTTTATCTCCAAACGCTGCTGATCACACAGGTAGCTCAATACAACAAGCACCTTTCCCAGTACTGCCACAGATCCCCAATCTGGGCTTTGACTGGACCTTTTTAACTTGCCAATAAACCTTTGATTGACACCAAGCCACTGTCACTGTGGCTGTAAAGCTCAGCGTTGATTTAAATCGACCGATACGTTTTTCAAGGCTGATACCGATTATTATCAATCTAACTGATACCTGATAAGCGCCATGATTTTTAAGCTAGTTTCTGAAGCCAATATAGATTTCTCTTCTTCTATCTACTAAATACAAAAGACACAATGGTGACAAAATGTTTAGGACTCCAGCCATGGAATATTTTAGTTCAGTTAATCTATTAATTGATTTTAATCAATCTATTATCTATGTTTTTAATTAATTGAGTAATCTAAGCAGAGATACTTTCAGTAACACTGGAATTTAGAAAAAATCTTTTATAGTGTATAATAAAACTATTTAAATGGTAACATATGTACCGAATATACACACACACACACATATATATAAATATTAAGATTTTTTTTATCCTTATTGGGCAATTTGAAGATTTTCTTGTATACTTTTGGTCTAATCACTGCTTTACATAGATTATTATTTAATCAAATGACAGGTTTTGAGGTACATGTGATTCGATTTCATTACCAATTAATCAATAATCGATTATTCACGATCAATCTAAAAAAATTGTCTCAGCCCTGCAAATGTTTCAGTTTAAACAAAAAAATATTTATCAACAAGTGAGGAAACTGAAAAAGGTTGAATATTCAGGGACGGCGCTGCGGTGAACAAAGTGGTTTCCGATGTAAATCAAACAATTTATATTTGGGAGTGGGTAAAATGTTATAAAGTCTTTCCCTTCAATCAGCAAACAGTCAGCACTGCTCTGTAATTAGCACCTCTAATTTTTTTAGTGCTTTTTAATGTTAACCTAAGGTTCGCCTCACTGGCATCACATGATAGCAAAAGATGCGGCACAAAGTGACTGCAAATAAAAATCCTGCTCCAGAAGCTTCCATAAGGATCTCAATCCTCTCGACTGAACATTCAGGCATGAACTGAGAGTAACTGCAGGCCTTAATATCGGCTAAATTCATCCTCACTTTGGAAACATTTGAGCATTACTAAGAAACATATTGACTACTAAGAAAAGCTGGTACAAATGTCTTCTACTTCAGCAGACTTTTCCAAAGAGGCAGATGTCGGTGATCAGAACGTTTACAGGAATATTCTCTGCATATGTCTCTGCGGCTGTGGGAGCTGGTGTTTTTCCCAGTATTTTCTCATTACAAGTGTATTTATAACGCTGCTAAGAACCAATAGGACTCCGGCATTCCTTCCCAATCCATCTGTGCTCCTGGTGTGCGTATAACTTACAGTAGCGTGGAGGGTCTCCTGAGGTCAGGAAGCTGAAAATCACAAAGACATGTGGAATGCTGAAAGTTGGCCAATGCAAACAGGCAGGCCTGGCTTTCCATCCATACAGAGCTCAATAACCACCAAACTAGCCTTCTGCTGTCTCTTTGCAACGCCAGAGAGAAACAAAAAGCTGCAGTGTAAGAAACTGAACTTTAATTAAAATGTCCATAGATATATTTGTTTATTCCCACCTCTCTACTAAAGAGACGACAGGAAAGCAAAGATACTAGATCAAGGAATCTAGTCCGTTAACTGAAATTTAAACAAAATGGGCAATATTAACAAGGTGGCACCAAGTCAAGGATATAAAAGTAATCATCTGATCTCAGCATAATTTGGATGAAATGCAGAACACTGATAGGTGTGTAATGAATTTGATTAACCTCATCTAGAGCTAGTTGTGTTACAACACAATATATGCCTCCACTCATGCCGGCTGGTCCTCTTTCTGCATGCCAATAATTTATCATCCATTCACTGGAATAGTTGTGGACCCATTTTGTCCAAATTGCTTCAGACAGCAAACGCTTAGGGTAACAGTGAAAATGTTTTCCTGACCTAACTTTAATATTAGTGGCTTGAAATGTCCCAGTCTGGTATTGATATCAGAAAATGGACCAGAATCTGAAAAAAAGTTTTTAAAAAAAGGAATAGTTTTTATAGAAACGCTCATTTTTAAACACTTCTCTTTAAAGTTCATGTCACCCTTTGGTTGATGATATGTGGATCAGTTATACTTAGCGTTATTTACTGTTGTTCTCTGATAAATATCACCTCATCAAGCCCTTTGTAAAATTCTACACAAGAACATAAGTGTTATAAGTATGTTTGATTCATTCTGATATTGTATCATGTGCATATAGGTTTCACTCAACACTCGAAGCTGCAATATCGTATCAGTAATGGAAAAGTTGTATCAGGACACCCCTGGTTGCGGCTAATAGGTTTGGTTTGCTAAAGTTATCCAAATAATACAAAGAAAAACTAAAACCAATGAAGGAAGTGTGGAATTCCAACAATTTACTATGAAATACTATTATTTTGATAGCAGCTCATTTGATTTTTGAGCCAGGAATTGTATTGTATTTCTAAGAAGTATTTTCGCCTACTTTTGTGTACAAAAAATGTCCTTCAACTTTTCCATTTTCCTGAAAAACATGTACGTCAGTGGGAAATTTGGGCTAACCTTTAGCTAGCTTCTAATCACATATTATAAAAGTTATAAATCTCACTGATGTTATAGTGTAGATAAAGGTCAATGTCTGCCTTTGTAGTTTTGTGATTTTAATTCCTAATTTTTCTTGAGGTTTGTATTTGCGTCCATTATCGTGTTTATACCAACCATGGCGATGATATTCTCTCCACTTTGACGATTAGTGATTTTTAGCTAGTTGTATAATCTACTCACAGTCTACTGTAAACAAACTGAAATCATATGACCGTCGAAATAAAAAATCAACCCGTTAGATGTCACTCTTATGTGAATTTAGCCCAAATAAATTGACAAATAGAGCAAAGTTTATCGATAAGATAAAACCAACTTCAGTTAGGCTTTTTTTTAAAGCGCCATCTCTATTTTTGTTTCCATAGTAGTGCTTGGATCCAAAGGGGTTTGTTTAAAACCCTTTTTTTGTTTGTTTGTTTGTCTTATAATAAAAAAAGGCTGCAACATTTCTTGTTATTGTAAAATCTGTCTCTCAAGGTGCTAAAGATCGCTGTCAGCTAAATGCCAATCTCACTTTGTTCTAGGAAGCTCTATTGACAGTATGACCCACAGAAATAAGCTTGAGACTTTTGGATTTGTATTTTTAAGTAAAAAAAAAAACACTAGTTTTTGATTTGACCTCTTGCTTTGACTAATAACTATTTATGCTTCAGCTAGCTAAACTGTACACTGCTAACAATGCTAGCGTTACCATCTGCTTCAGTGCGTCCAGCTGAAGCGATCATCCTTCATTTCCTGTGGTTAATTTTAAAATCTAAAATATTTAGGCTGACGAAAACCTTACTTACTAATTCAACACCTCAAATAGAAATAATGTGGATTTTTGGAAGATAATAGCAGGGGTAGTTTTCACAACAGCCCCATTGTTGTTTTGGTGGTATTTAGGTTACATCGGCTGCATCGCTTTTGTATTTTGAAGAAGACAATGAAATTTTACAAGTGAATCTGTCTTTAGAATGAGCTGACTTGGTTTTCTGTTCCCCTTATGAACTTCACCTTCAGCTCAGTCTCTCTAGGAGGCTCAGTTTCTCTCCTGGGCAAACATTCATAACAATAGAGGGCATTTTGGTCCAACTGAGCTCTAAATAAAGGGAGCAGTTAGAGTTTCACTTCACTTTCTAGAGTCAGAGAAAGTGAGCAAAGGAGGGAGAAGGGAGAGACAGTTGCAGGGAGAAAACACTCTTGCAGAGCTTGTTGAGTTATGGGTAAAGACAGCTGAGGCTAACCAGGTTTGGTTTCCACAGTGCAGTGGGGGGCTTATTGGAACACAGCAAATGTATGACTCAGCCCCAGCCTCTCAAGGAGACTCAAACCAGTCGACTTTCTCTTTCTCTCCTCAGAAATCAAAACAAACAAACAATAAACCAGCACTGAATATGAAGAAGGAGAACACCGTTAAAAACATAAAACCCAAGGGTTGGATACGTTCATGAAAATGTTCCACGTATTCTTCTTTTTTATGCCAAATAGAGGAGGTGGTTGGGGCGAAGAGGAGGGATCTGTCCTCACATTTGCTATCAATTTAGGGCTCTGAAAATAAGCACCAGGTTTCACTGGAGCTGAGCAGAACACCAGGAATGTTTTTCTATATAAAACCGAAGGGGGGGGTGGGAGGAGAGCAAAAGACAGAGAAAAACCTCTATATATTAATAAGTTGGGTTCAAAAAGTTCGACAAAGCAGAAAAACAGAAATACCCAGAGAGCTGCGTGGCTAGTTGACAGCAGCACCTTGGCACCAGATGTAAAGCGGCTGCAGTTTGACAGCTCATGGGGCAGAAGTGAAGCAGACTGTGAGTCATGGTGACCGCGTGACCTTTTTAAGAGGGACAAGCAGACAGTTTGACAAGCGGTTCCTGAGCTGGAAGCGTGTTTCAAGTGTAATCAGGGTGGTTCAGGGTCAGACGTTTCTACGGTAAAAAAAACAACCTTAACACGTGCATCTGCACACATCTGTGGAGGAACGGCAGTCACCTGTGTGTAGTTGTTAGGGGGGTTTCATAACATGCTCTGCATACTTGACGCAGCACTTGGGGGGGGGTGTAATGGTGTAAGTGGGCTCAGTGGAGACTGGAGACTCCCACAGCGGGGCTGAGTAGGGAAAACGCATGAGGAAGGGTGGTGATCTTTTGAGAAAATAATCGATAGCTCTAAATTCGAGGAGCTACTCAGTCCTTTTCCTGCCCAGGACACAGATTTAACAGATTTAGCTAAATGTGCTCCTAAATTGAAAAGGATAAAAGTTAAATATTTCAAATATATTCGCATTTTAACTTGTTAAATTGCAAAATTAAAAAAAAAACACTTTTTAATACTTTTTATTGTGTTTCACAAAACATGTTACAGTCATAGTGACAGTGAAATCAACAAAACATTTTTAAATGAGAAAAAAAAAATATAATTCTGTTTTTAGACGTTTTTCATCTTTTCCCCTTAAATAAATTCAGAGCAGACGACTCATTTCCAAGCCTGTTTGATTTAATCTCAGCATAAATCCTGCTGTTCTGTATGGAGTGAATTTTGTTCCAAAATTGTTTGTTCAAAGAACAAGTTTTGTAAATGGAAATACAAAAAAAAAATGCAATCCAAAAAAAAGAAACTTTGCAAACCTTTAAAAAAAAAAAAGGTTTTGATAGTAACTTTGCTTTTTTCTCAGATTTTATTTTTTCAACTTTTTTAGCTTATTTTTTAACATTGATTTTATTTTTAAGTTTATTTTTTGTTTCTCTTTTTCAAATTGTGTTTCAACTTCTCTCCACTTCAAGCCCAATACAAACGCTCACTCTTGATGCTCACACTCACCAATAATAATGTGGTTTTTTCATCTATACTGACCAATGGAAATACTTTTTCACTCCAGAGGAGTCCAGAAAAAGCAAATCATAAAACTTCAAGGGACATTTGAAAAATGAAATTAGAAAATATTAAATCTGTAAAATTGTTTTAAATTTTTTTTAATTTAAAATATAATTCTTTTTATTCTCAAAACTTCTGATTAAGAAGTTTTTCAAAGGTTAATTTCCAGATTGCATTTCTTTTTTCAAATTTCTAATTACAAAATGTTCCTTTTTTAATTTCCATTTACAAAATATTTTTTTTCTTTTAATTACCATTTACAAATCATGTATTTTTTTTCTTTCAGATTCCCACTTACAATATGTGTTGTTTTTTTTTTGCCTGCAACAATAATGAAATAAAATTCTCTCCATACTGTCACAGATGTGGGAAAAAATTAAAAGCTGATCCAAGTTATAAAACAATTTCCTAAAGTTGGAACATTTCATAAACCACTATTAATCCATCATCTGAAACCAACTGCAAACCTGCAAAACTAAAAAGCAAGAAAGGAGAAGATTACTTGGCCTGTGGGAACTCTGGAGGAGCTGCAAGGATCCACTGCTCAGGTGGGAGAATCTCACAACTGCGAATAGAGATCTGACCTGAAGCAGGAAGCTGTTGAACTAAGTCATCAGTTGGGCACAAGCCATATAAGAGACACAGTGGAGACATTTTTACATAACCTGTAAAAACAATCAATGAAAGAAGGTTCTACAAAAGTACTAACTATGGAGCTACAATCAAGTTCGGGTTTGTTCCGCTAAACACACTTTAACTACTTTGTGTTGAACTGTCACATAAAACCCCATAAATGGAAAGTGATGAAATAAAAGAAACTTGTAACAGATAGGTAAAAGTTTCCGACACACCACGGCCGTCGCCACGGGTCCTTCATCAGACTGGATTAACCTTTTGAGTCAAGTGGCTCACAAAGCTCCTTTGCACTCGCCTTCTAGTCCACAAAGTAACTTTCCTTTGTGGATAGAAAGAAAAAAAGTGGGGAGTTAAGGAGAAAGAAAACCAGAGAACAGAAGGGGGGGGGTTGAGAGACAGACCAGATGTGTCTTTTGTTTAGATTTGAACTAAGCGGAAAGGAAGGGTGTAGGAGTCAGGAGGCGAGCTTTACAGGGAGGAGAAAGGGTGGGAGTGAGGGACCTTGTTTCTGAGCTGAAACCGAAGCTTTCAGGGGAGAGCGTCTGTAGGATGGGAGAGAGGTGGGGGGTGGGGGGGTGGACCCGTACAGTATGTGATTACCTACCAGCAAAACCACATTCATTATACTAATTGCTACAATAGTCCCAGTGGTTGGGGGCTGGAAAAGGGGGCTGACTGCGGGGGGGGGCATTGTTAACATTTGTTAGGCTCATTGACTCTAGAATTCATGGTGTCTGTCATTATAGGTTGCTGGGATATTCTCCAGGGCCTGCATTTACCCAGAAACTGATAATCTGGAGGTCGAGGTGAAGACCTGCCTCCTCTAAATCTCATGGGTCGTCCCCCCCCCCCTGGAGACTTCTATTAACCATAACATAACCATAGAGGGGAAAAAATGAAACGCCTTCACTCCTTCCGGCATCTTGCTGCACAAAACAGACCCTGTTTCCAGCAGCTTGTGTCAATATTTCACTCGGGGACGTGCGTACCCAGTGCGCGGAGAGAGCTCCCAACTGATATGACAGTTTGAACATGTGTGATGATGAGCACGCAGAGACTCACACAGCTCAATCTGCTAAGTGTCAAGAGCCCACATCAACCCAGCTGGAAAGGGGGTGGGGGGGTGGGGTGTTTAGTATTTGCCAGTGGTGATCAGCAATATGGCCGACAGTTGTTTGTTAAGCATTTGCCACACATCACTGAACTCTAAAGTGTGCAAGAAACGAAAAAGTCACCCTTTTCCTCTTAGTTTGTCCGTCTCTGATCATTTATTCACCTCAGCTGGACAGATTCCAACTTTATCGACCTTTATTGATCCTTCACTACTTCACATTATGAAGCTGTGCATTATTTAACGCTTTGTCTTGAAGTCAAACATTTAATTTGGTGTAAAAACCTCCAAAAAAGTCACAGAACTAGACACTGCACCTGGCTGTTGTGTTGAAGAGATGGTGTATGAAAAGTCAAAGCTCTTCATTTACCAGTCGGTCTACATTCCTTATCTCACCTCTGGTCATGGAATCTGGATCAGGACCGAAAGAACGAGATCTTGGATACAAGAAATCAGTTTTCTCTTCAGGGTGTCAGGTCTCTCCCTTAAAGCTACGTTGAGGAGTTTGGTCATTCAGGAAAGGCTCAGAGTAGAGCTGCTTCTCCTCCACATCGAAAGGAGTCAGTTGAGGAGATCTTTTTCAGATCCCCCCTGGACGCCTGCCTTGGGGAGCTCCAGGCACGTCCCAGCTGCAGGAGGTCCAGGGACCCAGGATACTCCGGAGGGACTGTGTTTCTCGACTGGCTTCTGAGTCTCTGCTGAGACTACTGCCCCCTCAATCCGACCCCAGATGAAGCAGAAGATGACAAGTCATTCCTTTTTTTCTCTGAAACTGTTGCATTTAAATAATTATTTCACCAAACACTCAGTATAGACATCATGTGTAATGCTCACATGGTGCAAACATCAGGAGGGAAACGCTTTGATCCAAGGGTTGGTGCATTCATTCCAGTAAAACTCTTGGTATGTTTACATTGTTCTGTTGTTATACACAACAATTTATAAAAGACATGCCTGACATATTTTGATGACAGACTTCTGTCTCTCTTACAAAGAGGGAAGTCCACCATTGAAACATGTCAGGTATGTTTTTATAAGACTATTGTGTCTGGTAACAGAAGAACATTAAGGACTATAGGCTGGTCTGTCCAGCAGTTGCCAGCCTTTGGTGAGAATGCTGCTCTGGTAAAAAAGAAAATATCCTTATCACACATTTACACCAGGGGGTCAGTGAGTAGCTTTTTGTTTTAATAAGTTGGAGGAGGATTATAACTACGAAAGACTACAGCCAAGTTTTCAACAATGTCCTTTCTTGTCATGCAGATCCTGGAAAGTCCAACATCAGTTTGATTAATCATTCTCCATCATATCAGTTCTCAAAATTAAGAATCTAGGTCAGGAAAAAAAACGGTGAATAAATTAGATTTGGACTTTTGACAAAGGACATAATGTGCTCATTGTTTTTTAAATATGTCAACCAAAGTAATGGGCTGTTTTTAAAACATAGTCCTTTTTGTCTGGTTTATAAGAGTGGATTATGCTGTAGCATTACAAACACACTGGTGCTTGGCGGTTTTCCAAGAAGCTAAAATAGTTTTTTTCCGATTCATCTTTGGTGTTTCCTGTTGTTGCCAACGTCACATTTCTTAAACTACATGTTTTATCACACATTATCAACCTCTGTCCTTCCCATTTCCTCACCTCCCTGTCTTTATTGAAGTTACAGCTCTTGGGACGAGCAAAGACCCAGGAAGAGCGAGTCTGGCCAAGATGGCTGCTTCTTGCTACTCTAGCCAAAGTAAATGAGCAATTCCAACCCACTCTGTTGGATCGGTTATCTGACACAGCCGCGAGCCAAAGTTGAGAGGGAATTCCTTTTTTTTTTTGTGCTGGGTTAACATCATGTAGAACGCTCTGGCTTTATCTGTGGTGATAGGTTTGCACAAGTTGTGGATGTGCATGCACAATCTGTCGACATAGATGGTGACAGTTTCTCGTCAACTGCGTTGGCAGTTGAACAAGGTTCAGAAATAGATGCCGCGTTATGTGGGAACTGAGAAATCAAGTGGGGTATAATAAGGCTGGTATAATAAAAGTGCCATGAGCCTGCCTGCTGACTGGAGGCTGACAACCTCCAGATGATATTATATTTCCTTACTTGGCACATCTCGCTCATCAAACTGTATCGCCCCCCCTTTCTCAAACTTCCATCCACCCATGCAGGACTGCCTGGGTGAATACTCCCTGGGTCAAAACTAAACCGCAGGAGCCTGAGTAATCGGACCACACACAAACGGAGAGGAGAAAGGCGGTTAATACAGGAGTGCAACACTGTAGGGCAGCAAGGAGGACAGGGGAGCTGAGCTTGAGGTCTGCAGTGAGAGCAGTTTGGCGTGTGGACGGAAATCTTCGAGATCCGGGAGGAGAAATAAAAATAGAGCTGGAGGAAGAGACTGACATGACAAGACCAATGGGGCTAATTAGGACGATGAATTTAAGGGGGAAACGCTCAGCGGGAGACTTTCTATGGAAAATATCCTCTGAGGCTCCCCTTGACCGCCACAATTTGATTAAAATGGATGGTGGAAAACCAAAAGGTTTCTCCAAAAGGCCGATCCTGTGACTGGAGAAACTCTGAACGACTGAAAACCCAAGAAAATTGTTGGCACTCTGGATTTATTAGCATATTCTGATTCAGAGTTTTTTTTGTTAGCATGAATAAGTATTAACATTTTAAACAAGCTGTAGATCCATCCCAACGTTAAACAAACTAACTTCCTGTGTGTTACACACTTTAAAATGAAATGCCGCCGTGGGTTGGAAGTGAGTGTCAAACACAAACAGATTCAGGATCAGGGTGTTCTGTAGTTTTTAGGAGGTTTTAGCAGACGTGCAGCTTTTGTGTATGTGATGACAGCGGCGTCTCGTCCTCCCCGTCCAAATCCCCCCCTCCCGTTCCACGCTGCTCAGACCCCTTTTATATTTCTGTGTGGCACGAGGGGCTTCCATGTAGGGTGCATTTGAAGTGGCTTCTGGGAGGCCCTGGAGCGTGCTGTGGGGTCAGGGGTTACAACAACTGGGCCTCCCGGGACCCCCCTTCACCCTCACCCCCTTAAATCATGCTAACCCAAGTGCTCGCTCCTGTTTTCCGACCCCTTCCAGATCCCCGTGACACAGCAGAACCAGAGACTTTCCCCCGTTGGCTCCGCTGACATCTTCGTTAAACCGCCACCATCGCTGTAGTTCCAGAATGGGCCTTATTGTGTTTTCTGTGGCATTGTGTTTTTCTCCTCAGGATGTTTTTGTTCTCCTCCCCACTAACACACAATGATCTGTCATTCGCTCAGTGAGGTGTGAAATTACACTGCCATCCACTTCACCTAGCAAGAGGCCGGCCAAATGACTCAGATCCTCCGAAACACTCGCTGAATCCGATTATCTGCTACACACTTTCTGCTTGTTTCTTTGCTACTCCACTGATCTGTATCTGGGTTTGGCTGTGCAGCGTTTGCCACATCCCCCCCCTTCCCTCTGTGAGTTTAACATCTGGTTCGAGTGAGGGCCAAAAAGGGGAATATCGAACTCTTAAAATTAATTAGCGCATTACCAAATGCTCAAGTTAGAGGAGTTCTGTTTAGCTCCCCCGCTAACCCCTGTTAACTTCCCTCCATAAGCCCCTCCTTACCTCTCCTTGCTCCACCAGGCCCGTGGGGACTGGTTTATCACCAAGGAGCAATTAGAGCAGGAAGTGAGGTCGCTGACCTACCGTCAGGCCTCATAAGCTCCCGCAGCACCTGACAGGGGCCCTACCCCCGACAAGAGAAAATGTAAAGAGACGGGGGTAATGAGCAGTTAGGTAGAGCAAGGTACGCTTCAATATTCCTTCCTCATGTCCGTCTATCCGTCCGTCCATCCATAGATATAATTTAAACAACAGCAAGCTCTACTTTAATGAGTGAAATAAAAACAGCTGCAGTCTCTTGAAAACTAATTGTGGGAAAGAATGAAATTAGAATGATTTTTTTTCTAGAAGTGGAGTTCCTGATGGAGCCTTTCTTAAGCAAATGTTTTCAAGGAAGTTGAATGTTTAGTTTGCTTGTTATCAATCTATGGAGTGAATTTTGTTCCAAAATTGTTGCAAGCAAAGACCATATTATTTACATTGAAATTAAAAATAAAATACAATCCAGGAATGAAACTTGAAAAATTGCTTTACTCAAAAAAAGGTTTTGAGAGTAACCTTGGTGTTCTCTCCTTTTTTTATGTTATATTAACAGTTTTTTTAAAAACTTCCTTTTACAGATTTTGTATTTTCATTTTTTTTTTTTTACAGATTTTTGTATTACCATTATTATATTGTTTATGTTTCTTTGGATTGAGTTTTACAAACCGCATTCTATTCATATTTCATTTTCCAGGTGTGTTTTACTTCTGGCTGTGGGCTTTTTCTCTTGAGTCAGAAGATGCATTTCTATTAGTGTGCATCGAGAGGGACCATTAGGGGATGTTATCCATGAGTTTGTAAAACCTACTCTGGAAACTAAAACTGGAAGAGGATATTAAACTATGAAATCTGTATCAGAGAAAATAGAAAGGTTACATTAAAAAAAAAACGTTTCTTATTAAGCAGTTTTCAAATTTTCAGGTCTGGATTGTTTTTTTTTCAAATCTCAATTTACAAGTTTTTGTTATTTTTTTCAGTTTGCAAAATGTATTCTTTGCTTTCAACAATAATGTAACAGAATCCCTCCATATCACCCTTCACTCCGATCTAATATCTTCCTGCTTTTTCCTCCAACATTATGGAACCACAGGTCATCGTGCAGCAATGGACGGAATAACATGATGAAAGCATGCTAGTGACATAAGGCTATAGTGGTTTGTCAAGTTTAATGACTTTTTTCAATCAATTTAATGCAGAGCATTAAACAGAATGTAAACACAAGGGACCAGGAAAAAGTCAAAACTTCAAAACTAAAAGGAAGGCTAAAGATTCTTATCCTCTAATGAGCAAAACTGATTGTGAACCGATACTGGCAGCCTTTACATACCTAAAGGGCCAAAGTCAACACTGTGAAACTGTCAAAAATGTAATTTAGCAGGAAGGCTGAAACTTTGACTTCCTGATTACCTCTCTCTAAAATGCATCATGTGCTTGCAAAACCTGTTAGTTCTCAGGGAAACAGCCTGGACCAAAAGAAAAACCTTGGAGACTGGAAGCACTTTGTGGTCCTCTAAAAAACAGCCTCTTGTAAAACATAGTTGCATGTATATTTGTAATTCGACCACTGCCGAGTATTTCATTACAGCTACTCGCAGCACATTTAAACCATTTATTCATGCAGCTTGCTCTACGTATACAGTCAGATTATTTGGTTTCTTAGTTAGGAAACACAAGAGGGTGAATTTCTGTGTAAAACTAATATGCAGGAAGTGGATAAAGGCTTTGGAGTTTAGCCATCGAACAGTAATAATGAACCGATTTACACAAGAGCAACACTTTTGTTTTTTCTCCTTTTATTAATTTGTGTTTCGTCAAACTAAACTAACTAACATAAGACGTTAATGTTCAACAAACTGCCAGGTCTTCAGCATATAGATACTATAGATATAAAAACAACATATAATTGACTTTTGATTATTTTTCTATTAATAATTTATTAGATTATAATATTTTCAATCCATTTAATTGATAAAATCTGTTTAAAAGTTTTTTGTTGAAGCAATATAAATCGATAGATAGTGGGATCATTTACACTGTTTAATGCAACAAGAATGCAGAATGAACTTTCTGTGGTTCTGTTTGTAAATATAAACCCTTGATAAACTCCTCATCAGGGAGCAACTAAAACAACCTGTTTCATTATCGCCAATAACAACACGGTGGCTTTGTCCGAACGTCCACCCAAACGCCTACATAGAGCACTATATAGTGTTTACAACATTTTAGATGAGTGTCTGAACATCTAATGGATAAAAAAGTAGGGGACTCAAAATTTCCCACAATGTACACTGAAAAATAGTGATCATCCATGGTCACTAGACGAGCATATATATCCCAGAGTACTTTGCGAGAGCTTTCCTCAAAAGGCATCATGGGATTTGTTTTGGCGGCAAGAAAGAACAAAGATGCCGCTGGCATTGTGTGGAGAGGTGGAGCGAGCAACAGGGAGCGAGTAGCAGTGATCATCTGAACGGTCAATTAAATTAGTGCACTTTAAAGTCCACTATTTTGTTCCCGTTCTAGTGATTGAGGAGTTTACCGGTTATTGCGAACATTCAAAGCCAGTCTTTTCCACCAGATTACTAGATTAAACTAAAAACACAGAGTTACATCACAGTTAGTATCCTCATTCCTCTGACAGTAAGTTGGAGCGACATACCCTGTCTGTTACATCTCTGTTCATTGGAACTCATAGGCGTTTCTTCGGGTTAGAGTTAGGATTCATTCAGTGATAACAATCTACTGATCCACCTGGGAGGTAGGAGGCACAATCCCAATGTATGGAACTTATAACCCTAATAACAGGCATTTAATGGGATGACAACATACGAAGCTGCTGCAAAGATGTTATTTTAAGCCCCAGATATCAGGATGTGTCTTAAACTTTGTTAGGTGTTTTAAAGGGACTTGTACAGTACTACGACTTTGAGAATGTCTGTACCAGTAGCTCCGTCTGGTTGCGAGCAAAGGCCTCCCAAAATAATTATGGTTTTCCTTTTGGCTTATTTTATTCTATTCTTGTGTTTTATGCTCTTTTTCTGTAGTTTTAGTATTTACTGTATCAAGACCACCTGTTGGGGAGGGCACAGTATTTTGTATATATTATGTCTATGGAAGAAGCAATGAAGCTTAGCCACTCAGCACTGACTTAGGTTGGTGCAAAAAAGAAAGAGAACATGTCCTAAATCGAGTGTATGAAAGGAGAGATAAAACACAAGCAGCATCTGATATATATATATAAATATATGGACATTGATGCTTACTGGAGCTGGAACTAAAGCTGAGAAGCGTTCAGATTTCACTGACAATTGCTGGATACACCAGTGCCCACAACTACCATCTGAGTATGGGCTTTAGGTTATAGTGACGAAAAAATTAAAATGATATATATTGTGTACAGTATTTGGCATTTTTTTGAGTTTCCAATTTGGTAATATAAGCTTCCAGGAGAAGGCTCTCAACACCAGAGATTTCTGCTTACCACATGGTGCAAAAATTCTTTTTAGGCTCAAAAAGGACTAAGTAAACACTATCAGGACAAACAATTGGTGTATATTGTTGTATTTAAAGATAAATGTATGTTTTTGTTGCTTTTTTTATAGTGATAGTTTCTCTCTCAGTTTCACAAACTCTTGTACCAATTGTTAGAGCAGCAGCTACACTGTTTTCAACAATGCTATTGCTTAATTAGGTTAGTTGCTAAATAAAACAGCAGTTTCCAAAGTGTAGTGTTTGTGAAATGTTTACTGTGTTTGTTACTCAAAAAAACTCAAAAGGGACAATTTTTAATGCTTTTATTTTGTATTAGCATCACCTGAGAATCAAAGAGTCTGAAAAATCTAGAATATGTAATTATCAAACCTGGACTGCATCATTTACTCGGAATCCAGATTTTTTTTTTTATTTTCTTAAAAAAAAAAGCTAAATCTGGAAACTACAAAATAATTTTGTTTGTAAAAACAAAGAAAACAGGATTTCTAGGTCTATCAAAAACAAATTGGGAAAATCTTCCCTCGTTTTATTGTCATGTTGGTTCTTGCACCTTTATCACAAACCTTAGTAAATTCTGTCCATTCTGTAGGGTGGCACAATGTTTTTGTTGAGCCTTAAGGCAAAATGCGTACAGTGTTAGTGACACGCTTGCTAACTTACAGACAGCTGTGTTTATGCCATGATTTTAATGCTTTTCCTTCGTCTTTTCTTTTCATGTCTCTGCTCCTGACCTACCGCTGTCTCAACAATAGGTAAGATTATTCTACTTTTTGTTTTGTGATGATTTCTATACTGATTGGAATTAATAAGGATTTATAAAACAAATGGTGCATCATCAATGTTTTTATGGAGTACTTGCTTTAAAGAAAATTTGATTTTTCATTTTCATCAACATTATGGCTGCATTGTTGCAACTAAGAAGCTTAATTAAATAAAAAAGAATTTAGGATTTAAAAAAAAAAAAACTTTGTGAAAAGTTGAAATGTGATGCATATTATGTTGATGTTTGATTTGTTGGAATCTCTTTTATATTTTTGCTGAAAATCAAATCCAAAGAAAGAATGATGTCCAAGACGATCATCATGAGCAACGATTGTTTCCCACTTATTGCCTCTAGCTAGCCAGGATTGCCAAACTTAAAACAAAGATAAGACACAGATACTAACCTATATATCAACTTAGCCACTGACGAGTTTCTTTCCAAGCCGAATGTTTGTCGGCCACCTACTGCAGATCTGTTTACTATATCTCTGTCACAGCTACAGAGCAATAAATAATCTTCAAGACTTAGTTTTCAGTCCTATCCACAAGGAGTATCTGCCCAGAAGAATCTGAAAAAATACAGTTGGAGTTTTGTATTTGGTTCCCATTAGTCGACTTGTCTCTGTTGTTCCTCGTCTTTGGGTCGAGGAGGTGTCTTTTTGCCTCTTTACTTTGACTATGTTTCTTATATCTATCTTTCCTTATATCACTTTGCTCATTTTTTCATTCAACCAACCATCCCTGAGACTGGTGTGGATTGATGTTATGTAGAAAACAGATACATTTTGTAGTTGGAATGTGAATTGGCTTTGGCACTATGATACATGTGTCACAATAAAATCTATCCTGATACATTAACAAAGGTTATATATATATTTTTACAATAAAAGTAGCTCTAAAAATCCTCCAGAGGTCGTTAGCTAAATAGGCTGAATATCCATTCAGCCATATTTTAAATAGATGCAAATGTTGCCTAATGAAATATTGCATACAAGTGGGTACAAGTTGACCTGAAAATTCCATAGCAGGAAAAGAAAAAAAATGGCTGACAACCTCAATGTCAGAGACTCCTTTTAGAAACAAAATTTTCCTTTCCTCCTGCAGTAACAGCGTCTACTATGAAGAGTGTTTATATAGATTGGAAAAAAATCCTGAATTCTGCCTTTGTAAAGTGAGGTAAATAAATTCTACTGTACTTTTTGTTCTGGAATGTGACTAAATATTTGTTGATCAGTGTGTATTTGAAAATTGTGCAGAAATCTGATGAATACAAGATTCATATTGTTTAAGACGTGGCTGGCAGATCTTTGTCGTTTAGAGAGCTCTTGGAGAACATAAATCTAAGTTTAGAATAGTTTGGATCAGTTTGGGTAAAACTCTTGTCTCATTGTCTTCTTTGGTCCAACCTCACTCCTCCTCTCCTTCTGTCATGTTTTGACAACAGCCCATTAGTTTACTATCACTTCATATTTTTATCACCTCCCTCCTCTCCCAGTCACCTCTCTCTCCACCTCCTCTTCATACCTTTTTAATATCTAGTCTCTCGATATTTTTTCCTCTACCCCCCCTCCAGCTCCATCTTCCATGACTCCTCCTCTGTAACATTTGCTTAATCCTGCTCCATCTCTGCTCTCAAGAGCTCTGCCTTTTTTTCCCTCCTTCCTCGTCACCCCCTCTCTCTCTTTCCAGCCCCCCCTCTTCATCCCACTCTTCCTCCCATCCCATTTCTGTTTGGGCCTGTTTACCTCGATCGTTCCACCAGATGGTTTGTGTTAAAACTCAACATTTGACAGCTTGGATTTTTTTTCCCTTTTTCCCCTGATATTATTTTAATGTCAGGGAATTGCTCAGACCTGGGAAAACGCAGATGAAGGACAAGCAGGGGGTATAAAGGAAATTAAAATATGAAAAACCCTGATGTATTAAAAGCAATTATTCTGTCAAGTAAGGGCAGCAGTCGTCATTGGGGCCTTTCGGTGTGTTTTTTTCTTTAACATAACCCCGTATAATGTAATATTGATTTAAATCACATCTGTTTGGGTGATTTCATCCCCTTCTCCCTGTGCTCCATGTCTTTTGGAAGGGAGTAGAGGCCCAGCCTGCCAGAAATAATTGCTTGTTTTGCTGGTATTTGCTTAAATCTGTCAAAGATAGAGACAGCGAACAAGCATGGAGCAAAAAAAGTGATAAGAAAGGGAGATAAAAAGGCGCATGACTGCGTCGGGCAAGTGCAGGTTACCATCATAAAGCCTGGATTTGTAGATGACATCCTGTCATCGCCGTGTTAGAGACTTTTATTCTGAAGTAAGAAAGGAAATAGTGCATCAGTTTAAAGGACAAAGGATGTGTAAATTCACTTCTTTTTTTGCTAATAAACTTTATAAATAGATGACCTCTAATGAAATCAAAAAGTCATTATTTTAACAATTTACTACACATTTGTTAAACTTCTGCTTTGGCGCCCTCTTCGGGTTAAAAACGGATTACTGCATCTGATTTTTGCTATAGGCTTAGTTTGCGACGTAACCTCACCATGAAAACAACAAAGTCAGCAGCTCTACTCTCTGCCGACTCGTCCTGGTTCGCCTACTGATAGACCAGAAATCAAATGGTTTTCTTGTAACTGAAAATAAAAAATGTTCTTCTTTTTGTTTTAAACGTTCTTAAAAAAACAGTTAATAAATTAAAATTGGATTGAAACTGTTCTGGGTCAAATGTCTAGTTTAGTATATTGATTTAGTTTTGTGTCAGTCAGTCACATGACATAAAAGCTATTAGGGCAAAAAAATGCTATAAATTGGGACAATAGGGACTCTGCTTTGTATTTCTTGTCTAAAATAGTTCATTAACTTTGTCTAAACAATTCACTGGATATGAAAGATGTTGATTTTTGTTTAATAAGAGTGTTGGAAGTGGTTATTTATGCTTACAGGTCTAGCGCCCCTAGTGGTTAAAAGTTAAACTGTTTTGCTTTAATTTATTTAGAATCTTATTTGGGTTCACAAGGTTTTTTTTTTTTCAGTGCCAAAGGTAGTCTGTTTATGTGCATAGATATAAAGTTTCAAAACATGTTATTTGTTTTATTGTAAAAAAAACATTAAACATGTTTTATCACACTCAAACTCACTGTATACAGTTTACAGTCTTTGTCATGTGTTTAGTCAATTTAGTTTATCAATAAATAATTAAATTAATTGGATTAAACATGTTAAATTTGATAGATAGACTAACAGTTGGATTTAAACAAGAACGTCCTCCAAATTAATCAAAATCTTAGGTTAAAGAAAGAAGAAGCTGCTTTATTGTTTGCCTTGTAACTATTTACTTTGATTGTTCAGTGACTGGGTTTATTACCTAGTGATTAGTGACTATAACTAGTTTCCTTTTTAAAATGATGTCATATACTAAACTAAGAGCTGTTTTCAGGTTTTAATGAGCTTTCATTTCATGATCTATAGTTCAAAGTCATAAATGCTGAGAAACCAAAGGAGAAAACAGAACTCAATAAAACTAAGCCCCCACACATTGAAATAAATCCTCATTTTTACAGTTTTAGTTCCACAGGTGTTTCACTTCCAACACACATCGATTTGTGCTTCTGGTTTGCTTCTTGTGTTCAACTCTAAACCATCCATCACTTCTCATGAGCCATGTGTCATCCTGGGGTCACCTCTCCTTATCTTCTTATATCATTTACCTTTTTAAAAACTTTGCATTTTGATTCTTTTTTATAAGAAAAGCCAAATTCAGGACAACAAGAAGCACAGCTCTTTATTTCATGTAAGGATTTTCATTAAATATGGGAATAAAAGATCATAAAACTGTTAAAATATTACATAGGAGTTTAATAAACTGGCTTCTTATCATCTGAAAATGTTCTTTTGACAAGTTAGGATCCTGATGAAATCATCACGGATATCTTTTGTGATTATGACCAGTATTCCTCACATATAGAGTAGAGGTTATTATTTTTAAGTGTTTGGTTGTTAAAGCCTCTGTAAATTGTCACCATATGAATGTCTGCTGCTAAAAGCAGCATACTGTACCTAAAAAGACAAAAGATATTTACACCTAATGCCAAATACCTTCTCTGATGAAGTGATTCTCATTCATTTATGGTTTTTAAGCTTATTAGGAATATTTTTCATTCCCTTCGTCCATCTGGCAGAAACTGATGTAGGGATGTTGGTCTGAGAGATAATGCTGTTTAGGAACCTGGTGTTTAGTCTGTAAAAGCCCCGAGCGTGCGGATTTGACCTCCTTATTGTGGGGTATTTAATCATGTGCCACTGCTATTTGATTCGCAGTGTGTCGGTTGTCTCCTGAGCAGCATTAGTCTGATTATCTTGCGGCTTGTTTGTCAGGGAGGCTCCTTTCTGCAGGCCGACGCTCTGGCCTCTGCCTTTTCCCACCGCCTGCCTCCTCCTCCTCCTCTCCTCCCCTCGTCCTGTTTGCTTTCCCTCCTTCGCTCGGTTAGTTCCCTCCCTGAAGAACCGCACACAATAACCCCTCTGTTACAGCGAACCTCCTCACGTGTTTCCCTCTCTCCCTCTTCCCACCTCTTCCCCAGTTCTGTCTGTTTCTCACTTGTTGCTCGTTCTATCTCCTTACGTAGCTGTTTCGGTTTTTGTCTTCAGTCATATCCCTCGGGGCGATTAGGGACTTGTTTGCGGGCTTGGACTGAACGCTTAGAACAACGATGACACACTCACAAACTCGGTCAGGCCACGAGTAACTCCTCCACTCCAAGCCAATGACAGCAGCGCTTAGTATCTTGAAACACTTGTCTTTGGCTTTGTGGAAAGAGTGTGTGTTTGTGTGGATGTTTAACTGGTACATTATTCTGGCTGCGGCGTCGCCACTCGTCAGAGCTCCACAGCAGCGGCAGCAACAGCAGCGTCGGGACAGAAAACAGATGTTGGCCTAATCTTCCCCTAATGAGATTGGTCCCTCATTCCTACCATTTTATGGAAGCTGCAAGCTGGCAGCTCTTTATGAGAGAACTACTAGGAAGACAGAAACAAGTGTAGCGTCGTACAGGAAGGGTTAGGTTTTTTTTTTTATTGCTGACAGGTTAAATGAGCCAGTTGAACTAGCATTGAGTTGGCACCGGTGGGTAGAGATGCAGGACTGGTCGCTGAACGACATGTTGGATACAGAAGGTTGGAGAGACCCTCACTGGTCATTAGACCTGTGCCAGCAAAGTTCAGTTAATTCACAAGATTAATGCCACTGCTGGTTTCTCGCACCACTAAACCGATTCACTTTTTCCATTTAGTGAAATTCATTACACGCCATCCAGGCTTTGCTACGGACAACGGTCTGCCGGGGCAACGAATTAAGCCTCGGTGAAAAGATCCGTGACAGTAACTAAGTCATTATTTTGTTGATTAAAACAGATTTCACAGAGTGATCTCTAATCAGTCTAAACACAACATTATAAGACATTCAGCGATCAGAAATGTTGTGTTTGGTTTGGTAAAAGCTTGAGCTGCTGATACTCATTTAACTTAGATTATGATCACTAACAGTGTCAATAATGGTACATATCTAAGGAGAAAAGGTGACGTTACACTGTATGTTAGAGAGCAGTCATGTCCATCCAAAAAGTCCTCTTGAATTTTTAGGTTTGTGCACTAAGCAAGAGCTGAGTATGATAGATAATATTGTTCTTAAAATTATCTTCCCTCCACTATAAGTGCAATAATCCAGCAGTGCAACAACACAATTACACTTGGTAACATTTCTTAATATCATTTATTCTCAAAACAACAAGAAGAAACGTCTTACTGCACTGACAGATTATTGCACCTGTTTTTAAGCAGGATTTTCTCACAAGGAGATTAAAAATCTAGCAGTATTTGCAGTTCCTTACTATATCAATCTCCTAACAGTCAGAAAGACTTATTCGGCTGCAGTAACACTGCAGATGTTAATGCATAATTCCATCTTTTTTTTTTGATAAAATCAGATATTTGTTTCTGCACAGTCGTCAAGAATGTGGCCGTCATTAGAGTTGTCGCATATGTGCAAAAACAATCGGATTATGCCATGTGTGAATACAGCCTTGATTGTAAGATTTTATTAGATGGACACATGAGTTGAAGATTTGTGTAATTGTTTAGGAGATTAGCATGTTGTGCTAGGTTGACATTGTTACTATAACCAGGAGTCCAGCAGAGGTATGATACTGGACATTGAACAGTGATTGAACAAGGAAGTAACAGAGCGAATAAATCTATCCACACGGGAGGAATGAAAAGAAAGTGGAGGAATCCAAGATCAAAAATGAAAAAACACACAATATAAAAAGCCAAAATGGATCAGACACACGTTGTGGTCAGAGTACACTACGACTGTGATCACAATAGGGAAAGCTAACGTTTTGTAATCTGCTGAGTTGAACGATGCAGGAATAAGAACTGCCAGCAGTTGGCGATGGCGTACAACAGCGATTATCTCTACTGATTGCCTACAGTGCAAAAATTATTTCCAGGCTCAAAAAGGACAAAGTAAACACTATCGTGACCAACAGTCATTGCTTTATTTCAAGATAAGTATGTTTTTTGTTTGTTTCTTTTGAAAATTGATGGAGATGTTTAAAAGGTGATCAGTAGTTCTATGACAGACAGAGATAGAAGAAATGATAGAAATAGAACATGGAAGCTTCTCTTTATTACATTGATACTTCCTGCTGGTTACTGATATACGCTTAGGGTGAATTTACCGTTTGGCCCAGTTCAATAAAATCTCTCCAGAGCAGGTTCAAAAATGAGAATTTATAGGACCGGGGAATTAAAAGCATTTAAAGAACAATCCTAATTTTAAAAAGTACATGTTTTTGAATCACAAAGGCACTCAGCTTTGGTTACATTATATTTAGGAAGAGTCAGACACTGGCTTTCTCTCTCCTGCCCTCAGGTGGTGGTAATGCGTTTACAGTGAAACAAAATGGGATGGGAGAGTTGTAGCTAGCAGGGGGATCCGTGCGAGTAGAAATAAAAACTTTTCTGCTCAGCAGTAAAAATAAAATCCTTCAACTCTGGAGTCGTAAAGTCAGGAAAAGACTAAAACCCTGGAGTGAAACAGCTACATGCTTGGAACATCAGAATCAAGTCTCAGTGGCTATATTGGCTAAAAAAAAGCACTGTTTCAATTTTTGGCAAATTTCTTCAGCTCTAACC
Organism: Jordanella pulchra; assembly: GCA_034780135.1. Classification (NCBI taxonomy): domain Eukaryota; kingdom Metazoa; phylum Chordata; class Actinopteri; order Cyprinodontiformes; family Cyprinodontidae; genus Jordanella; species Jordanella pulchra. The sequence continues at coordinate 2,984 of JAUZNJ010031341.1, read as the reverse complement.
TCATAGATAGGTCCTTTTTTTTGCATTTACGTTTTGTATTGAATGACGAACATCACTAATCTAAAGTAGGAGATCAATACAGCTCCATAAACGATACAGTTTAGTTTTTGTTTCCTGATAGCTGCCTGGAAGCTTTTTTTTCCTCCGACTTCCTCTTTAACACATTGTTGATAATAAGGAAAGCTTTAGGTCTGGGTCTTCTTCTCACTTTAACAACGTCCACACTGAAGAGTGTTACGATTGAGCTGCTTGGGTAAAGTTTTTAATCTGGCTAACTCCAGCTGATCTGACTGTGACCTTTAGGTAATATTTTTTTGCTTCATCCTCACAGCATTTTAGCCTCAAAGCTCTAGAAACTTAACTTAATTTTCCCACCTTTCTTCGTTCCTGTTACTCTTCATCTTTCTCCAGCAGGAACACGCACATACAGTAATAACAGACGGGTTGGAGTGCATGGCCAACCACTGGACGATTTCTACACAACGCTAGCATATGTCAAAAGCTGGCTTATTGAACTTAGACCGCAGCTTGAAACAGCCCACTGCTAAGCACAGAGCGGCACACAACTGCTCTGGGCTTTGAGCAAGAAAAATATTTACACGCTGCCATGCATGCTAAGGCATATGATCGTATATATAAAGAAATAAATGCACAGATAGATATGCAGAGACACACACGCTGGGAAGGGCTACTCGGTGCTTTTTCAAAAACAATGACCTCACTTGAGCCATTTGGAGGCTACAGGCTGAATGAAAAGCAGACGGGCAGAGAGAGGGATGATGGGAGGAGAAAAGCTAAATGTCACATGAGAGTTTGTCACGCATATTAATTTCCGTGTAAGCTGATAGGATCGCTGATGATCAGCTTTCATCTTGTGTACAATAATGACCTTAGTAAACGTACTTACCACATGTCGTTACACATGATTGCATAGGCGGGGGGGACTCTGTCTTTTACTGCTCGTGTGTTTACAGAAGAATAAGAGACTGATCAGGTTGTTTTTGTCCAACCGATGTGTTATCAAGTTACTGGAAAGGACTTTCTTTTATATATATATATATATACGTCATATTGTTTAAATATGAGTCTAGAGTCTAGATTTGCTTCCAAAATCTTAATTATAAAAAGATAATATCCTTCTATGGCACCTTGTGGAAAAATCCACATTTTAAAACTATAAACGCTTGAAGTTTCATCTAGAAGGTCAGCAGGTTCTGTAGTTATAAGTCTACCGAGGACACATGCTTTAAAAAGGGAAAACATATGACTGAACCCTCATCTGGAGCTAAATGAGACGGCTACATTATTCAGGTTTATGGACTCGTGGTCATTATCCTCAGAGAATGTTGCTGTGTTATGATATATTTTTGTAAGCAAACTTTTCATCGTTTAAAATCGTAGAAAAGACCAGAAGGTCTCTAGAACGTCCTTTTTACAGTTTGGCCTATTTAGTTTTTTTAACTATTCCCCCCTAAAAAAAGAAAATTAAATCTGCCCAGTTTCATAGAGCTGCTGATTATCTATTGTTTGGTCAGTAAAGACTATTTAGCCTACTTTTGGTTAAGTTAAACTAGCCTCTCACAATGTTTTTTTTCAACATCCTTTAAGTGTATTTTTTGATTAAATTAGGCTAAAAGTGACTCTATCATAAACATTTTGTCAAGTGAATCAGAAAAGTTGTACAGTAAGGTTGATACTTTACTATAAAACAACTTCTCAGAAAAATACAACACTTTAGAAATGTTTTTTTCTGGCTTTCTTTTTGTTTTAGGAGGATCAGTTTTCTGTTCCCCAGACCCCCTTCTTCAAAAAAAGAAAACTAAAAAATGCCGTCCGCCTCTGACTTCTCCACGGTTAAACTTCGGTGTGACCAGCACTGACTGTGTGCTGAAGTCAGGAATCTTTTCTGCTCAGTAAAACTGGCTCTTACACCATCTGGCACAGGAACTGGCAGATGGCACAGGCTGGATATCCCAAAAGAACAAGTATATCAATAAGAGGCCTTTCAAAGAACATAACGGAGAACTTACATCATGTTGGAATATAAGCAGAGCGCACATTTCGAGGCAAGAAAGACATCATCATTTTGCAAACAGTGCATGCACGAAGAATACGAACTACTCTGTTTAACTTCAGTATGTAAAAAAAAATAAAACATGATTTAGTCACTTTTATTCTATACAGCTATAAAGAATTCAATGTTTGTGTTTTATTTCAGATTGAATGTGACAATAATAGCTTCGTGTTTAATCTGGCTCTAAAGAACAAGGATAAAGTCAGCAGATAAAAGATAAACATTAACCTGTTAACTGGTCACACAAAACCACTAAAAACTCCTGAATAAGAAACAAATTAGATCAGCCGCTGTTCTTAAACCCTTTACAGGATCTAGCCTGCAATATAAAACTGTTGTATTGACAAACAATACAAATTTGGAAGCAGTACACATGTTCCATTTACATATTTTACATATTTCATTTATTTACATTGGAGAGCTGAAAGGTTAAATTGAATAGTTGTTCAGTTCTTCATTATTCAGGAAAATGTTAACTGATGATAAAGTTTGAGAATGTGCTAGAAGATTAGGTTATCTAAAAGATTAAAAGGTATTTCTGTTTAAACATCACAGCATCTGCATACATCACAATATTTGTATATATGTATGAGATACATTTAGCAGGATTTTAATCATAAAAGAAAAACAGAAAAAGCCCAAATATGAAGCCTTGAGGGACGCCTGTTTAGATCAGATGTAGAAAGGATGAAATATGAAAGACTGAGGTTACAATATTGAAAATGCATGTTCTAAAATAAAAAAATACGGCTTCACCTACAACATTTCTGTTCAACGTACCTCTGACTACAACATGGTCTCAACTTAGTGGTGCACAGAAACCAAACTAGATCATTATTAAGGTAAGTCGGACAACCTATTTTAAGGATGACAGCAGAAAAAGGACTAAAAAACACTCTGGAGATGTCTA
>JAUZNJ010031340.1:0-14271 GCA_034780135.1 Jordanella pulchra | reverse complement strand
AGAAGCTCTTCGCGGGAGAAAGAGCACGCAGACGCACAATTAACACACAAAAACAAACAAAACACAACGCACGAGAGCACCAGGGCGACCGTAGGTGGCGCCATCTTGGATTATGATAACAAAGTGGTTCCTTAACACATCTTATCTTTTGAATATTCAGATGGAGTTTAAATATTACTTGGGAAGTTTGGCTATCATCCCTTCATACAGTAGGTAACTAATAACTAAATTGCTCTGTATAAAGAGAAAAACAAAAACAAAAAACAATGAATTCAAATACAAATATGAGCAGAATTATTTTGCATAGACTATATAATTATTGAGATAAAACTAACCATGAATCACCTTGCTGAAAATGAGAAAGATAATTAAAGTTTCTTTGTAATTTTGGCTTGTAAATGTTGTACATGTTGGGTCATGGCTTCAGCAGGTCCTTTGTACTGTGATTGGCTTAATTAGCTTTTGAAGTAGAAAATTACCTCTGCAGAAAGATGGTGTGATTTCTGGTGGGATGAAGAGAAAGTCTTAATCAAATATTATACAGATGGGATAATAAGGGCTTTTATCCGTTTTTTAAAGTTACAGTATTGCAGACTTTTATAAAAGCAAAGAATTTTGTTAATATTGTGAAGACTATTGTGTGTTATTATCATTAGCATTCAATTTTTGTTTTCTTTATAAAAAAATTCAACAAAACAAAAACAAAACAAAAAAAGAGCTTCTGGGATCAATTTAATTCAGTTGTGTGTCTTGTCTTTGTACACTTCTTACCATTTTACTTTAGTAAACAATTGGGATAATCTGGTAGTAAAATAACTTTTTAACAAAAAAGCCCACAAGGTAAAGAAGAAGCTTCAAATAAAAAAAAACAAAACAATGAAGAGTCTTTCTGTGTCTCATATTTTGTTTTATATTCTTTTCTGACCTCCTGTAAAAATTGTCATTGCGCTCATGTAGATATTTTGACAAGCTGGTCTGTCAGGGCTGCAAAGTGAAACAGTTGGCAGCACAGCTGCTCTGCAGCAAAGGAGATAAGGGTTTAGCATGAAGTTTTCATGCTCAACCTGTTAATAGAATCCAATGCTGTGGGTAAGTTTCTGAATTCAACATAACTCAAATATGGATCATTTGATCAGCAAACTGAGATGAAACATCATGTCTGAGTATAGGATAAACTGTCTCTGTTGTTGCTGCTTCATCCTTACTGGGGACCAGCAGTAAACACAACAGTCTCAATGCGATAAGCTGTGTGGGCTGCCCACTGTAATTCGTTCACGACAGTTATAATGTAATACAGAGGACTGTGTGTTGGTGAGAGACTCAATATGTAATAGATGGATTTTTAAAAGAAAAAAAAACAACTTTATTAATAGGAGTTAAGTCAATAACATGTATACTAAACTGATAACTGTGATTTATTGGCACACATTAAAAAAGACACAGAGTGTTCACTCATTTATATCCTTGCAGCTCATCTGTGATGGTAATGTTTGAGAAAAAGTCTACTTTAAGTGTAAAGTATATCATTTTGTGCTAAATGTGGATGACTCATATGAATCAGTAATTATTTTAATCCCCAACCTGCAGTAAAATAAACTTTTTACTGGGGTGGCCAAGAGAACTGAAAAGTGCTTAAAACATCTCTGTAAATCTGTACTGATCAAAATAAACCAATAGGAAAATGAACGCTCACAACAGCTATATTTTCCAAATAAACCACTGAAGACTGGCCAGATTTTCAATTGGGTCCTTGCTGATAAAGTTACATGGATATTTATATAGTAGTGCTGTTAGTAATTTATTGCTCTATATAATATATACATTAAATGGGTTGAGCAATGTTCTTTATCTTTAGAGAAGACTCCTAGGGAAACTGCAGACACAAATTCTCCCATATAAAACCAAAAAAACAATTTCATAAAAGAGCAAAAATTCTGCATTAGCCCTCTTTATTTGTAGTAAAATGTTGTGAATGTTTTTTGTTTCATTTTTGTATTCAAGTTTTTGTTAATGCAGTAAAATGTCAAAGTAGGATATTCCACATGATGGTATCACTGCTGTCACCATCAGGCATAGCGGAGAACTCCTTTAATGAATCCCAAGGGGACTAACAAATCACCTGTTAAAATAAATGTATATATCGTCTACTAGTGACTGGAAATTTGTTTATTGTTTAAGATTGCATGAGAGAAGAATTAGTGCATGTCAGAGGTCAGGATGGTTTAAGATTTTTCTTAAAAAAGCTGAAAAATTAAGAAAAAATAAATATTTTATCATGTAAATATTAATATATAACATAACATAACATATATAAAAAGAGGAAGAGGTTGGTGCAAGTAAGACCCAAGTGGAAGCATTTATTTTAAAACAAGGCTGGTGGCCTTAGAGGTAAAAGTATAAACAGTTTCTTTAAGGCTTTGGGAGGTGGTGGAGATGTTAGCTGCCCCTTTCTTGGCCATGGACCTGTAGCAGCCAAAGTGTGCTAGTTGATTAATGGAAGTGTCCATGATGACTAGCAGCACCAAAAAGACAATTCTCGTTCTAAAAATGAAATTTAGGAAAATTTTTGAAAATGTGTGGGATCGAGTAGTCAGGCCAAGTGGAGCCAGGGGAAAAAAGGCAGCAGTGTAAGGATTATTTTTGGTCAGGCAGTGAGCTTCCTATGATATGGAGGTAATCAGTGGGTTTAAACACAGGTGCAGCAGACGCACCACTGGATACTGAAAGATATTTGGAAAAAGTGTCAACACTTTCCAACAAATAAGGTGCAGTTATAACTTAGTAAAAGAGGATTTTTTTTTGTCTTTATTTTTAAGGGACCTTCAATTAGAAATCACTTTAAATCAGATATTATCTCCATCATACAAAGCAGGAAAAATAAACTAGAAGTTTAACTTTGATTGATCTTCATCCTCTTTGTCTCTTTTTTGGTCCATTTGAATATGAGAAACGTAACGTCAAGAAGAAGCCCTTTCTTGGAGTAATCACAGAGCTACCAGGATCTGGCAATGCCTCAGCTCTGTGACCTCAGCCCACTATTTCTATTAGTGCAGAGTCTTTTTCTGTCATTGTTTGCATCATAACAAGAAGTATTATTACTGTATTGCATTGATATTCAGTTTTTTATAAGTAAATACTTTTGCTCTGCACCACCCAAGACGTTCTGTGGATGTAATATTTTTGAAAAGTTAATTGTTTTGGTTAAACGGTTGTAGCAATTTTAATTAACATCTTTATAAGTGCATGCCAAGTGAAAACTGACAAAAACTCAGTTTTATAAATAAAACAGAAAATCTATCCTAATTCTATCAATTGCAGATGGAAGAAAGAAGCTAATATAGAAATATGAGAATAGGGTATGGATATCTGTAAAACAATAGCCAACACTTCATGCTCTGAGTTATTGAGGCAGTTTCCCCTGAAAAAAAAAACACTGTGAGGCTTTTTTATTACTTCCAGAGTGAGGAAATATAAAAAAAAAATGCTGAACATGGTAAATACTGCAGGAAATACATCAGTGAGCCTTTTTGATCTAAGACTCCCCCCTATTGGACAAATGCAGTTTAAACTGTAGGACTGCAGCTGGGGGAAAACTCCGGTGTTTCCTTACCTGGCGTAGCATCCAGACGGAAAATACATGTTACAATACTGCGGTAACACATAAATGGTTGAACTAAGATCTGTTTCAGTGGACATTATTGTTCTACAACTTTATCCTGCATCTTTCATGTGATGAGCTCTAAAAGGAAACTGAGCAACACAATACTTAAATAACACAATTGAGTAACAGTGAGAAAGTGAAAAATAGACAAAGAAAATCAAAAATGTGAGAGAACAACAACAGCATCTTTATCAGAGTCTCCTCCAAGCTGCTGTAAGACCGACCAGTCGAGGAAATCATTCCTGCCAACAGCCATCAGCCTCTTCAGCACCTTATCAAAAAAAAAAACTATAACAGTTACACATCATTTCCTTTTAATGATAAAGCACTTGTCTAGCAGTAGTCAAACTAATGCACTTTAGTGATACTAATTGTGTTTACCTTGCTCCACGTTTATTGGCAGATAAGGTTCACACTGTTCAAAAAGGTGAGAAACAACTTCATAAAAATGTTCTCAAGTTTTAGGCGAATGTAATCTATCCTAAAATAAGAGACCAGAGTTAATTTGCCTTTCTTTTTAGCAGAACCTCAGGACAATCAGCAACGGTAACAGGTGCAGAGAGCTGCATTATGCAAAAGTTACAGAGAGTCAGAAAGAACCTGATTTGTCACCAAGCTCTAATTGGTGCAAAGACAAAACTAATGATCGTTAAGTGGGGAATGTTAGCCGCGGGGCAACTTTTCTCACTCCATAAGGATATAATACATAATTCATAGCTGACAGATGAGTGAATGAGGACAAAGAGAGAGCAAGACATAAAAGAGAGTCACATTGACTTAAATATGCTCATAGAGAGAGTTTGTTCATGTGTTAATATCTGCTGTCCATGATGGATGTACACATGGATATGATTGCAGCACATACGTTAGACTTTACATGTGTGCACGGTTTGTGCGTCTTCGGTTTGCAGCAGGCTGCACAGTGTGTGAAACTATGAAGTGACATAAAGCCTTTGAGAATAGTTAGCGATAGCCAAACACACACAAATTCCCTCACATAAACACACTGAAGGAGCAACAAGAATGGCAGCTGTTGCTAATTAAAGATTCATGCTCAAATTCCTGTGAAAACTCAGTGTGGTGATAAACACTGGGGACATGCCGATAGGAAGGGGAGGGAAAGGGGAAAGAGAGCGACAGACAAAGAGGAAGAAAGACGGAGATTGGGAACGGAAAGAAGAAAGATGATGGAGACCAGCAGGAAGGATGGGGGGCGTTAAGCTGTTTTCACACATGATCTCCAGACGAAGCCTGAAGAATTTGGTCCAAAATTTGTCCATACATGCCTTTTGAACAAGTAAGATAGAACAGGAAGCTGAATAATGGCTGTGCAGGAAGCAGTTCATACAAAAAAAGGTTAGAAATGATGCAAACCTCACTGTGTGGTAACGGCAGAGTTCTGTTTACAGGATGCCACAAAACTTTTAGGCAAGAAAGGCTGATTGTCCCTAATACAGATCCCTGTTCTTTGTAGGCTGCTGCATTTTCTAAAACGATTGAAAGCATGAAAAAAACAAACAAACAAACAAAAAAAACTAGGATCAATAAAACACCACTATGTCCCATGAGCTATTTAAGATGTTTCCTAACTTTGAAGGGAGCTGACCACCTATAAATGAAGAGATTTTTTTAGGCATCTTGTGTGGCTTCATGCTGAAGCATTGAGACATGGACTTAATCCAAACACTGTGAAATTACATTATTACATTATTTAAAAAGTACAACATAGAACATGAGGTAACCTTTCAAGGCATATCGGTGGAACGTGCTTCTTTCATTAGTTTCTGGAAAATCTAATGTTTTACAGCAATCTTTCAGGTTTTGTTGTTTTTATTTTCTGGCGCAGTATACAAGATTAGACTGATTATACAGGAAAACTTAGTAAATTGGATATGCATTCACAAACCTTACAATTAAAGTAAATTATAAAGAGAAAAGCTCACTATGAGTATTTTTCCAGTTGACATGAACACTTAGATGAAGTCAGGGGTTCGACTAAGAAAGCCACTACAACTAAAACAGTCAGTGGGGTTTTTGTTCTGCCTTTTCTGACACCACCTGGATTTAAAATGGGTCTCCCCATATTAAAGACGTCAACATTTATACCAATAAATGACATGTAGAAGGACAAATGGGAAAAAGAATAGGCATACTGAGACGACAGTCACTGCTGTTCACATTTTCTAACAGGACTGGAAATATATTCAGCAAATATTAGTAACTATTTTTTTACAATGTCCACAATTTAGTCAGTCATTCTAAAATACATCAATTTTCATACCTCTAAATCTTAAAAATGATAAATGCTGACTGAAACAGTGAATTGCAAAAGAATCTTTGCCATATATTCAACAGTTTATCACAGGAAGGTGATATGACAGCTTTATATTTGAAAAATAACCACAGAGCTCTTTCCTTAAATGACATCAACATGTATTTATTGTACCACTACAAGCCAACTCAATACAAAGAGCCCATCAATACAGGTTCAGAGCATGTTATGAGGAAGAAACCAAAGAGAATTAGTTCCTTTTTCTTCCATAGCATGCTGTATTTCAAATAATGATGAATATTTTGAGTACACAGGAGTGAATTTGATGAAATCATTTGAAGTCTGCTATATACTGTAGGGATGCTAAACCATGTTGTCAGGTCTTAATGTGATTACATGGATTGTAATGATGATCTAAGCTTCAGGGGAAAAACATTCTGAAACTGTTTTTTTGTTCAATAAAAAAAATCCTGATCAGGCTCTCTGTTTAATCTACAGATGCCAGCATCATTTAAAGGGTTTAAATTAATCTCCTTAATGCATTTATTTCAGTCTGTCAACCAATTTTGAGAAACATTCAAACAGCAGGTTAACTGTTCAAAACTGAAGTAATGCTAACGCTGAGCTCAGGATAAAGAATGATCTTGTTTGGTCAGAAAAAAAAGTCAATCATAAAATACAGTTAGTTGTTATTTTTTATTCATAATAACAAAATTGTGAAAAATAAAACTTGAAAAGAAAACAATATTTAAACAACTGAGGGTTTCATTTACAGCTTCAGAAGTAGCTTAAAAGCAGGATAAAACCTGGCTGCATCAGAAGTATTTGAACACCAAGACTATGTCCACACTAAAACTTAACAAAAAATCCTCCAGTGTGCTTTTGAATACCAGTTTTCATTAGAATTTTTAAAAAGCAATAAAATAAACATGCTTTCTTTAGCTCTTTGAACTAGAAAACTGAGAACAGGGTATCTGTTTCTAAAGTCATTTTAAATCTGTTTCTTTTAAAGTTTAAAAGTGCATCAAAAAAGCTTATGTTGATGCACCATTATTTTTTGTGATCACCACCTGCTGTTTGGTAAGTTAATCGTTTTTCTTGAGATTTGTGAGACAATGCTGACTGAGAAACATAATTTCTCATTTAAAAAAAAAAAAAGTTCCTGATGGTTTGACCTACTGTTTCGATCTGAACCACGTCCTCATTAAAACACCTTTTACGTGTTTAGGTGCATTTATTGTTTTTTAACCAAAAGGAAATAAAAAAAAAAACAGTTTTAACATTTTTGGCTCAAAGATAAACTAGATAACAGCGCTGGCTGGATTCCCCCTGTGGACCTCATGCAAGACCCATTCACACTCACAAATTCCTTCTCAAATTGTTCGTATGAGGGATTTAGGAGAGAATGTTGCTTTTTTTTCGTCTATTTATAATGTTTTCTCAGCTACGTACAAATTTTTCGAGTGCTCCAGACTTAATGTAGGAGTAACATGGTTTTTCACTAAATGATGTTACACTTAGAAGCAATTTTCCCTTTTATTAAACTACGTCATTATATTAAAACAACTCTGCAATTAACAAGGACTTTTTTTTTTTCGCTGACGACAGAACTATCACAACTGCAGCTGGCATGTTGGTCTCCAGTGGAAACCTTTTATTTTGTCAAAAGAACAGTCGGAGATCAAGCTACTGTTGAAGTAACATCTGGAACAGAAAATGGATGAGAAGTTCAGCAAAGCTCCTCCAAAGGTGTGACATGCAATTATTTCACTACATCACAGCTCCCTGGCTTTATTACTCTAAATTTGTGATTGGGTCTGACTGACTTTGTTAAATTAGAGTTTTCCCATCAAAATTCTTTATACCTTTATGCATGAAAGAGATGAAGAGTAGATGAAGGGATGACAGATGTGATCTAGAGAGGTACAGTAAATGTGTGCTTGTGTATTAAAAGGACATTAAAAGGACTTCATCCCTAGTGAGTCATTTACAGTTTATAACCCTCTGCTGGGGTTCTGTGTTCCTTAAATTTCAATACATAAAGTAAAATGGTACAATTTGAATAATAAAACACATCAAAACACTCACTGGATATACTGTAATTCTAGCTTGATGTTTAGAGTCAAATAATTGTTGTTCTGCATTTTCTTTAAGGTTGCTGCTGACAATAATGTTCCTTGCACAGATTTAAAACTTAAAAAAAATGAACAAGAAGCCTTTTGCTAAATGTTTTTTCCTCACTATGGGCTTTTCCCATTTTGCTGGAGGATGGATGAAATCATTGCAGCCTTTTCTTGGCATTTCCTCTCAATCAATAATCATAAATGTCTGTTGGTTTTTTTGTTTTGTTGAATAGCCTAAGTATGGCACCCAATGTTTCACAAAGACAAGAAGCCATGTACTGATCATCAACAAAATGCACTCAGGGTGTTTAGCTTCATAACAATACAAATATAGGGTGACATTTGAGAATCCACATTAATTTAACTTCTCATTCTACTTTTACATTTAAACAAAGAATCACACTTTGGGCTCCTTGAAAATAACAACGTATCGATTTCTGTTTCAAAGTGGATAGGGCCATTCTGACAAAAATGTCAGAATAGATTAGCTGACATGTTTATAGACCTAAAACAGACATACAAATGCACAAAAACATTAGCTGAGATAATAACACACATCATTATACCACCCTGTATGCACATCCTGGTTTTCTTATTTTGTCATTTAACAACCATAAGTGTTGAACTTTAATTGTTAACAAGCTTTAAGAAATGACAATGTTGAATTCAGAGTAAATGAGCATTTTCCCGAGTGGTGATTGAAAAAGTCAACCAAGTATTAATAAATGCATTTCACCAAGAATAACATGACTCTCCGTGTAAATCTTATCCTCATTCAGTTTTGATTCAATCAGACCTTCAATCTGATTTTGTTGTGTCCATGTACACTTGCTTATATCAAGTGATAAAAAAACAAACATTTCTAAATGTTTCAACAACACCGACAAAGAAAACAAGAAAGAGAATAAAAAAAACAAAAGCAATACAACATCAATATTCTCTCTATGTTATCCGTGACTATTTAGTCTCAGTAACCATCTTTATATTCTGGCTTTATTTTGATCTATAGTTAAGTATTGTGCTAAGTTTTAAAAATATCTTTAATGACTATATGTGCAAAGCTGGTTGGCACATAACCTAAAATAATGATCCTACTAAGTATTGAGTAAAGACTATGAATAGATACACTCAAAACTTGTCAGATTTGTTTTTGAATATTCCTAATGAAAACGTGTTTTATCTTCCTTCCTTTTCAATATCTCCTACTTTATGTTGTTCTGTCACATAAAATCCCAGTTAAATCCCGGTAAAATACACTGAAGTTATAACATTACATAATGTAAAAAACATTACATGGTACACTTCTGCAAAGTGGAAGACAGATGACTAAAACTATATTAATATACCAAAAAGCATGTGTGTCTATTAGGTGCAACTTTTGACAATTACTACTGAACCTCTACAAGTCATATTAAAGCTTTTTTCAACTCATTTGTCACTATGTTTTTGATGCCATTTTGATGGGGTGCATTAGTAAGCCCTGTTTGGAGACTTGGCTACTGTCATTTTGAGTCCTTTCTGCTCCAGCTTTGCACGTTTGTTTGATTTGTGATTTAGTTTATGAACCAGCAGAGGCTTTAATGGAAGAGAGAGATGCTCTCTGATCCCCATTATCTGCCTGCTGCTGCAGAGAGAGGCAGGTAGGAGCAGGAGGAGGACAAGAGGAAAGAAGCTAAAACTGACGACCAAGCCATGGCCCTCATTATAAAATTCCATCAACCAAAGACAAAAAAACCCTCAGGGCAACAGACAAGGAGGGGGAATATATCTGTAAATTGAACAAGAGAGAATAGTTTGATGTTAATGATAAACTAAAAAGTACTAAGAAAGAGTGATTTAAAGTTAAACGAAAAGACAGCCTTACACTGAATGGGAGAAAAAGGAGTAACAGGCCAGGTCTCTGATGTGTATGTGATAGGGGATGAAGGAGCCCGGTCAGCCTTCATAAGCCATTGATTTACACAATCCCACTCACCACCTAATATTTCATCTGTGCTACATTTGCAATCTCCCATCCAGTGTGGCCATGAGCCATTACTGATGGCCAGGATCACAGCATGGTGGGCCCCTTGGTGTAATGAGATAGAGAGAGGTGGAAAGTGAGAAATGGGGCAGGCAGGAAGGACGAGGGGGGGGGGGACAGGACAAAAAAGGGAGGATAATGGAAGAGGAGCTGGGGATGGAGATGAGGGTAGATGGAGGCTTCTCAATGTGCCATTATGAAGCATGAAAAAGGATGAAAAGGACAAATTCAAACGAACAGAGCATCTTAGTGATGCAGATGGTAAGAGAGAGCAAAGGAGGAAGTGGAATGAGAGTTAACAAAAGTACAGGTTGAGAAAGACAGGGGTGGGGAAGAAAGGAGGAGATTGCTTTTCTCTTATTATGTCCCTTTTCAAAGTAAGAAAGATAATCCCCCTGCCTTCTTCCTTCTCCAGCTTTTTTCATAAGAGATCATGCCAGCCTTATTTAGTCCCCTTGACATTAAACATGTTACAGGGTGTTTGACACTGAAATGAACAGATTGTAAAAGGATTTCAAACAGGACTCATATTTGTGGTTGCTGTCACCGTGACAGTGATCATGCTACATGATGTGCTTCTGTTCTGCTTCAGTTTATTTGCTTTCTTTCTCCCATCTTGTGTCACCAGTGAGTCATTATGGTTTTAAAAATTCTGGGTCTTTTTGAAAAGTAAGGTTTACCGAGCAAATCTGGTCTGTGGTAGCTAGAAATCTGGAAAAAGGTAGTTGTCTGTGGTTAAAAAAAGCTTTAAAAAGAAAAATAAATGTTGAATCCAAGGGTGAAAAATAGATAATTAATTTGGAAAAAAAAAACATTTAATAGAAAAACAGAGTTTAGCTCAGAATAGATGTAACATGAAGGCTTGTATAACAAAGAGATTGGCTACTGAAACATCATCCACAAGTCTCAGTTCATCATGATGTTCCGAACAAAGATGCACGTTTTTTTTTCAGGGTAAACACATATTTGCACACTAGCAGAATTATTAATCACCAACTTTTAATCACTGCACTGTTTGGCGGATGTGATGTAAATTTATTAATGAGGACCTTCACAGTTTTAAGCACATTATATAAGTAGAGCACTGATTAGTAATCTAATAATCTTTTTCTTAATTGTATACATTAGAAATTCAATAGTTGGTTAATGCTCACATGGAAGTTGGTGGAGTGGTGCAATCAGTTTTTACAGTTTAATACAAAATTAATTTTTTATAATGATATATAGAGAGTACATCTAATTAGTCCCTTGAGCCAATTCAATATTTCACTTTTCCTATTTACTTTAACAATTAGTCAACTCTTAAATCCAGCCCTTTTAAAATAGGATCACTGTTATGATTTCTTAGATCAGGAGTCTGCGACCTTGGCTTTGTGGCTCACTTAATGCACTCTTGCCCAGCATTTATTTGTTTGTTCTTTTTATTCGTGCTACCATTAAAAAAAATGCCCCCAACTGGTAAATCTTGTTGAGAAATGCTACTGGACTGATGATGCAAAACTGACATTTTAAGATCCCATGAAGAACCCAAAATGGTGGCAGTAGTGTGATGGTCTGCTACAGCTTTACTTCTTCAGAACCTGGAGTTTTTTTTTTGGTAACTTATGGGACCAGGAGTTCTGCTCTCTCGCAGATAAATCTGATGGAACATGTGAAGCTTTACATTTCATGATTCCTGTAAAATTACAGTATAGGACCTTCTTTTTTCAATATAGTTTCACCAGAAGAAAATCAAAGTTTGAGTGGTCTATTCAGTCTGTATGCAGAACTAAAATCAGAAAGAAAATCTGTTTGCTCCTCAAGATGGCTTTGAACAAGAGATGTCCTTACAATATGAGAGGCCCCATGAGACAAAATCTTCAAATTCTCTTTCATGCCTCCTTAAACTCTTATTCTCAAACTGTTTTAAAAATACCATAGAACTCTCACATATCATATCTAACTATTTTCGATATAATATTAAACCCGCTCTTATGTACAGTTAAACTCTCTGACATGTACTATTAAATTCTCTAAAATATACAATTAAAATTTTCATTTTATCTAAGTAGATTAGGGTAGTCTATTGCAACACTAGCTTTTATTAGCCGTTTTAGGAATTGTGTGGGCCAGCATATTGTAAATTTCACAAAAAGCTTGTCAAGATAAGGGAAAAGGGGGAAAATGAAGATCTCTACTAAAGGGCGTGGTTTCCCAGGGGCAGGTGGCACACTTGTTTGTCATCACCATCATCATCTTCTGCAGTGTTTTTTTAAGGAGCAGCACTGTAGCCAATCTTGGCCTGATGTTCCCATATAGGGTGTGTTCGATTTCATCGGTTGTATCTTCTAAGGACCCGGTCTACCTGGACTGGGTTCTTCAAGGACTGTGAAAATAAGGAGGCCGGAAGAGTTTGGCTATAGATTCAAACAGGTCCAACCTTCTCTGGCTTTTACTGCCCCTCACTCAGCATACGCTTTGTCGCCTAGCAACCATGACAGGTGACACACAAATCAGTTAAAGACTCGATGCCAAACTACTTACTATTTTGTTAGCTAATTTAACTGTTGATGAGCTTCAGCAGCAGAACCGTCGTCAAAGGTATCAGATCTATAGTTCACTGCACAAATATTGTAAGCTGTGCTAAAAAGTCAGCCATTCGCACAGTCACAGATAAAACCCTTTTAATAAACCACACATTACCCACCACATATCTGACTAAATACCCTGTTAAAAAATCTTTTAATTAATTTCAGACAGAACTATTCACTTACTTTTATTATATTAAACTGTGTTTAGAATACTCACCTCTGTTTGTCGCCGTTTCTGTATCCCATAATATATCGCACCCATCCTTCAAAATGGGTCAGAAGAAGGCTGCATTCTTCGGCTGCATTCAAAGGGGTCTTCTAATCCGAACAGGCCATAGCGCTGCACTATGATGTAATAAGCCGACGAATCTGGCATTCGCAGGACGCAGCCGCTGGATCCAAACATACTGTTTATGTCTTGTATTTTAAGGCTGCGTTCTAGGTTAGTTTTAACATTTCTCATTTATCTTAACGGAAGATAGGCTGTTGAATAACGACTGGCAATTTCAGGGACTTTCTTGGGTAGAGAAAGGAAATGTATTCAGACTTTTTAAACAGAGCTAACACAAGCTTTAGAAATGCATTGTACAAAATTTATATTTTTGAAATAAAGCAGTAGGTTATGTAAGATGGTGAAAAATATGAATGACTGTTACTATTTGTTTTGCATTTGTCTGTGTGTCACTGACTGCTCATACCTCTGTGTCCTGATGTTTTTCCTCCATGTTTGTCTTTTTTTCATATTTTTCTGCTCTTTTCTGCATGTGTGAGAGCTTCCATCATGCTCAAGCAGTTTGTGCATTAGAGTGTTGTCAGTTTTGTGTCTACTTTATGGCACAGTTTCTTCACAGTAAACATCTGCTCAATCTCTCTCCAGAGGAACAGTGGACCATCCCTGCACCCACTAATGTGACTCCACCAACTAATGAGCCTTTCTGTTAGTCTAACATAGGCAGAACCAAAACTGTAGTTTGTTTTTTGCTTCCCATATTTCAGTGAAAACACACAAGAAAGCTAAACACCTTTTAAAGTCATTATATACACGTAATCCCTTCAGGGATTTAGAAAACATACTTCTGTATGTGTTTAACATCATCATCAAACAAAAACTACAGCACATAGTGTCATATTAATCACATGTTCAATGAGGCAGTTATTTTTCCTTGGGGGTGGAGGTGGGGGGGCATGTGTCACTGAATTTGTTCAGCTCTGACAAGTACAGGAAGAAAAACGACTGTTGCCCTTAAAATTGTGTACATTTTTCTTTACAAAAGGCAATGACACCGGCGTATGTGTTGGTTTTGCTGACCTTTGTTTTAATTTATTTTGCACAATATATTCAGGATGATGTTTATTGAGTTTAATTTAGAATTAGAATATGTGTTTTTCAGCAGCAGCTTTAGATACAAATGCCCCATCTTCTAGCTGTAGTGCTGTTTTCATTGTAACGGTGTAGGTAATGAAGTATTAAGATGAAACAAGATAAAGAGAATATAAAGTGCTAATAGGGTTGAAGCCATTTTTATATATTTGTATTCCCAAAGCTGCCTTCACATGAGTTATCAATATTAAAATCTAGGACAGCTTTAAACACACAAGGAATTATATGTACTATATATATA
>JAUZNJ010031338.1:0-14271 GCA_034780135.1 Jordanella pulchra | reverse complement strand
ATATATATGAAACCTTTTAAAAGGTTACAGCATCAGAAAAAAAGAATAAATGATATTTGTTCTTTTCAGTCTCCTCTTACCTTTAGTGAGATAAGAGATGCCCTTATAAAACCAATTTCCAGGATATAAATAATAAAACTTTAATTCAGTGTCCCTTTTATTATATGTGACTCACTGCAATGCCTTGAGGTTATCTCGTTCTTTATCAAAGGGGATCTAAGCTTAGCAAAGGGGGAAATGGACAAAGAATCTGTGTCATAAAATAATCTCTGCAGAATTATGTTCAGCAAATAAATAAGGAAATCTGTTCTTGCTTCTTGTATCTTTAGCGAATCCAATAACAACTTTTACGGGTGTTCATGAAACTAATCTTGGAAGTTTCCAAAGAACAACAAAGTATATTTTTGTAAATTTACTCAAAGACAAATATTTAACTAAACATGCACATTAGATTTGACATTTAACCATCAGAACTGTCATTATGAACAGCCTTGTAGCATTGTGGACTTAGTCAGAGCAAATTATTTTCCAAGATCCTTTTTATGACCTTTATGTTATATTTAGACTTATTTCTTTAAATTTGCAGAGATTTGAAAATTGAAAGTATCATGCTTAAATTGTCTTTCCTGTAGAATCAAACTATGGAAATAAGAAGTATCCAAATAAAAGCTTATTTAATAGTAACAAACCTGTACAAAAAGAGCTTTGGTGCTCATAATTTAACATTTGGAGTAAAAGAGGAGCAGTTTGATAAAATGTTGGATCAGGTCAGTGGCTTCCTGTTTCAGAATGAGCAAAGTTTTGAGGAGAAGTGGATCCTGGGGGCTTTTTAGAGGCAGGTGTTCCTGCAAAGATTAATGTTCAGGGGAGGATTTCTATAATGTGAAGAAGATGAAGATTTAAGATCTTGACAGACTGAATAAGATGCTGGAGAGCAGACAGACAAGTGATGACTTGAGATACTGGTGCTGTATTGGACAAATTATGGATTTTCAGGAGCTGACTGTTTTAGTGAAGATACTTATATCCTTGTTTGCCATGGAAACCTGCCAAAGGCTTTCACCTGCTAGGCATAGAAGACAAAGGAAGTGTCTAGTAGATATTAGCAGAAGGTTGTGAAAAATACTCAAAGATAGTGTTACAGTAACAAGAAGGTTGACTATCAGGCAAATTCTGTTTGTGCAAAAGTTCTAGTCCAGAGATGTAGATAGCAAACCTTGCAGGATGCTCTTCAACAGTAGAGCTCTGGAGTTCAGAGAAGGCCTCAAACTAACATGCAAACTCATGCACCAGGAAAATGACGAGTGCTAAAAGGATGACATCCTTAAACTATGTAGAGAGGATTCAAAACCCAGTAACCTATAAGCTATCAATAAGTCAGTTTTGAATTTTGGTTGGCATTAAATTAAAATGTGTTTTGTCTTAATGTTTCAATGTATTGCTTCATCAGCTGTTCATTTATAACAAATCTTGTTTGTTATGTTACAGCTGTTTATTTGTTAATGGTTTCTTCCACCACTTCCACTACTTAAGGAGCATGTCTGCCATTGTTCTGTGTTGTTGGTGTGGTTTAATTCATTTTCTTCACCAAAAAGAATTAAAGAAATGTCAGCTGGAAATTCTTCTGGGTCTGTTTTTTCAACTGTTTTCGGGTCCCACCTCCAAGACTGTTTGACCTCCTGACAAGCATATCACAGCAGGATGCTCTTCAACAGTAGAGCTCTTGAGTTCAGAGAAGGCCTCAAACTAACATGCAAGTCACATGCAAACTCATGCACCAGGAAAATGACGGATGCTAAAAAGATGACATCCTTAAACTATGTAGAGATGATTCAAAACCCAGTAACCAAAAAGCATTTCCTGTTTGGGCAAGGAACTTGCAAGTTCCTTTATGGCCACCCTTCCTTTTAGCAATCCGTTCTGTTTGGGCCTGAATTTGAGTTCATCTCTCCTTCAACCTGTGCAAAAACATCAAATGCCATTCTGACCTGAGGCCACTCAGACAGCAGATATTACTCCATTGTTTTACAGGTCAGAAGAGACATATGTTGTTTCTGAACGATTTAATTGGCAAGGAATTGAGCCTCAAGTAAAAAGCTTTCTTCTCCCATGTGAGCAGGTTCCTGGCTCAGCCTTGGTTGACTGGTAGTATGTAGCCCGTCCTTTTCTTTGGATCTGTACCCCATTTTCTTCCCTTTTCACCTCTTCTTTGTAGTTGTTGTGAACAGTGCAGTTGTTTTTTTTAAGTAGAGTTAGGGAGTTAACTGGTTTTAGAGTGCTGGAAAACTGAGGTTTTAGGATCTTTTTAAATTCAACAGGTGGGGCTTCTTATTCAGACACACTGGCATGTAAATATTATGATTTCCTTTTTGATGGCAACATTAACTATTGTTATGCCTGAAGTGCAATGATCTATTATTTGTTGCTTGATATTAGTCATTGTTTATCAGTATAAAAAGCAGTAACGATCAAATATCTCAAATTAAGCATCTGAATATGTTGTTTAGAAATGTAAAACGTATCGATTCATATGTATTAACATAAAAATAAATGTACATATGCAAACGTCTTTACTATGGTAACCTTTAAAAACAATTGCTTAATTAAGGTCTGCTATTTTGGAGCAATGTAAATTTTGTTTGAATGCTGGAACCACTTCATCAAATACAGAAATTATTGTTTTATTATTGCTTTCTTATTTGTTTAAATTTGCAGTTATAATATATTTTGTTGTGTCTGATAGAAATGAAATATGTCTACTAGGAAAAGATTAGGATAGGAATATTGTCTGATTACACAATACATATGATTCAAATATCCTGAATAATATTTGGTAAAACTCACATAAGTATATGTGTATATTTATAATGAGAAAAGAATATGAATTAATGAGCTTCTTAAAGGAGGATCTTGTTTCTCAAACTCGTTCAGTTTAATTTAATCTTTGAAATTGGGTAATAAAATCAATGTCCTTTTAGCTTCTGAGACAAAAAAAGTTTCTAGTTTTCCTTGGGCTTTTACATAGTTTTATTCATTAGTATTTAATTGTTTTCGATGAGTTACATCTCTTTAATTGATACTATGTAGATTAGATTTTTTTTTACTTTTACTATAACAGAGTACACTGAGATCTCCTCGTTCTTTTTTTAGGAAGTAGCTACTTGAAGATTAAAATCTGTTTAAACACTACCGTTTACCCTTTAAACAGATTTTAATAGATCTATGAACATTAAAAAAAATTTATGAAACTTAAAATCCCTATTATCTAATAATATTAAACCAAAATAGAAGATATTTTTTCCTCCAACTCTTTATTAAAGGATATTGTTGTGAGCCTAAAAGGTATGTATGTATGTATATATTTGTGTTTGGGGGGGTGGATGTGTGCATTTGTGTGTTTGGTTTGAGTTACAGTATCACTTTCCACTGCCATTAGAAGAGAGGTAATCATTTCTGATTAAAGGCCCAGTGAGGATACTTGGCCTTGTGTTGACAAGTGCTAATATACCACCCAAGGGTGCAATAACCTTGGCTGGGGCCTAATATCGAGAGGACATTATAGGTTTTACTGTCACTACTAGAAATGTGCCTACACCATCTGTTCAGCAAAATGAGCAAGAATGGAGAGAAAAACTAGGAGTTATCATCAAGGTTTAAATGAGTCAAGGCCAGTCTGGCCTTTCATCCACTGGCTTTAAAAAAAGATATATAAAAGGCTCCCAGCATGGTATTTTTCCTTATTCTGAAACATCAAAGTTCCATATTGCAGCTTATAAGATGTTCTCCTGCCTTGAGTCGTTAGCGTGCAATAACCGCAAATCTACTTTGCAACTTGAATGACTAATGAAAAGAATGGAATAGAGGAAGATACGAGACGGTGACTGTGAAGTGTTTCACTTGATCAATGGCTTTTACACATAAGAAAGTAGATGACTCGGACTAATGGTCATTACCCCATCTAGCTTCACTATTTTATATTTTCTGGTTAATGAATTTCTTTTCGTCCGCTCTGTGCGTCAGTCAAGGTTAGTAAACCTTACAGTTTTAATTGGCAGGAGCAAAGCAGACCATTTTATTGTTTTCAGAAGGCATTGGTATTCTTCTTGCTTGTTGTGGGAGGATGTATGAATGACAGTTCTTCTCAAGAACAAAATAAGTGTGTTTTTGTGGAAGTCTTTCTCAGAAGTGGGGTACAGCATTGGGTGTAGTATCTTGAATAATTGATGTTTTGGCTGTCAGGCCCTAAAGGTTCCCAGTAGACATTGGTGTTATTCAGATGCTCCAGGAAGCATGCGCTGTTTATGCTGCATGTATCTTTGCCATAGCTGAAATTAGTTATAAAGAGATGTACAATCTTTAAAAAAAATGCCTATCAAAATTTTACTATGCATGCTTGCTTTTCAAGTAAGCAACTTGCAGCTGATTTGTTTTTATTCTTTAGCCAATACTCTTTGCAAATACCTAACAAGAAATGTTTAAAGTTTACTTAAAGTAACAATGGAATACAACAAGCACGAAAAAAGGTTTAACTACTATAATGCCAGTTATTTATTTTATTTTATTTTTTTTTTTTTTTTAAAAGGGTAGACGTCATTTTAGATTTAGGTTTGAATAGGTCTGGACCTATAAATACAACTTAAGCTAACTAAATGAAAGAAGGGCCAGTAAGGTGCCTTTCTTCATTCCAGCAGGAGCTGGATTAAGCTCTAATAAAAAGCTGCTCTTTGAAGGGATATTGTGATGGCCAAATCCATGGCCACACTCTGTCGGTAACTCTTTTTATGCACAGTTTATTTTTCATACAAACACAGCATTTTAGTTTCAATAAAAACATTTATTAGTTGATTTGGATACATTTGTTCCATTTGTTAGCATGCACAATTAGTTAACATATGTATTTATGTCAACTTAAAGTTAATTTTGTTTTCTTAAGATTAACTCTGTTTGTTTTCCCATTGGCATTTACCTGCCTTGGAGTTGCCAGACAAAGGATCGGAGCGAGGGCTCAGCAGGCTGAAATGCTGATTGGACTGAACCACTAGTTCCTGCTGACAGGGGGAATTCGTAGTTTGCTTTGTGTAGATAAGTTTTGCATTTGAGTAAATATTAGTATTTAAAGTTTGCTATTTTTGATTTTCAAGTTTAGGTCTTTAGTTTAGTCAAAGTTAGCTGTACTGTTATTTGTTTTGTGTTATTTGTAATTGTATTCTGTTTAGTTACCCCTATTGTGTCTTAATTGGTCTGATCAGCCAGTATTTAAACCCCTGTGTGTCATTTCTTTGTGAGGTCAGGTTAGGTATGTTTGTGCAGCCTGTTTGTTTACATTTTTTGCTTGAGTTCAGTTTGTTTCTTTGACCTCTTTTATGAGCTCAGTTTATCTTGTCATTTTTAATCTTTTGGGTAAAATAAAAAACCCTAATTTTCTAATATGTCTTGTGACTCCTCCAATTTTTAACTCTGTCCATCACAGATATTTACCAGTAAAAAAAACAGCATTGCAAGAATAGGTGGTTGGTTTTGCATCAGTAGTACACATTCTGATTTCCTTTCTCATTTAGTCTATTTTTCACTCCAGGAACCATTTCCAGGTACCAGGGGTTGTTGTTTTGGGGCCATCATTACCCATCTGTGTTTACAGTTCATTTACCAGGGTAAAAAAAATTAAAAAGGTAGAAAATGACCCCAGAAAAAAACAAGTGCTGAACAGGAGGTGGAGCTTTCTCATTTGATGTTTGAATGGAGTTTTATGGAGTGAGAATGCTAACCATTTCAAATTGATTGTTAGTTTTATGGTTAAACTTAACATAAAACATGGCCTGAAGGCTATAGTGAAACTTTCAAACAGCGGAAACATTGAAAGAATGCCAGCCAAGGTGAATAAACGTTTGAGGTAAAAGATCATGCCAAAGGCTACCTGATGTTTTATGTTTGTTTTTTCTCTAAAAGCAAAGAGATCTAATATTTTTCTGGATGTTTCTTTTCTGTAAATAACTGCAGTTATTCTCAGAAATTATTTTAAACCGATGGTTGTTGATTTTGTCCGTTGCCTTGTATGTTTTATACGTCTCTCTGTTGCAGCACAGCTGTTTCAATTGTATGAAATAACCCAAGGATAACCGTAACATTCAGAATGACAATAAACTAGAATCCAGAAGCTAGATTTGGACATTATACTGCACGTATCTCTCACTATTTAATGCTGTACAATGTACAAACTAGGGAACTGCAATTGCTTGGCTCAGCATTTCACTTAGTAGCATTATAAAAAAAATGTAAATAGTAAAATCTTTGCTGCATTGCATACATATATATTCAAGTATTAAAGCTATTAATAGAGGTTGGAAAAAAATCAGCAGCTGATTAAATAAAGTACAAACTGTCGGAAATAGAGATAAACAGCAATATCTACCTTTAATTACAGCCATCAGCTGTAACAGACTTAAAGGTCAAAAATAGATGAGAAACCTTTGATTTGAAAACTTAGTCCTCCTGTTTCAGGGGATTTTCAGATGACTTTTAAGACCTATGAAAATACAATGATTTTAACAAATTTTGTGCATCACAGTAAAACTCCATTTCTGCTTTTGTTTTCCTTTACTATCCACTGAGTTCTGCCTGGTTACAACAAACAGATACCAGAATGTATGGTTTTAGGACATTCATAAAAAGGAAACTACAAGAACAGGGCTTAAAAAAAAGGTTTATTTCTTTCCACATAAAGACTATAAGGTTTAAGTAAGTCTGACACATTTCCTTAACGCCTCCCTCTGTTCTTTGCTCCTCTTTCACAGTCGGTTACACCATGAATGACCTGATCTTTGAGTGGCTGTCTGACAACCCTGTTCAAGTGGCTGATGATCTCACACTCCCACAGTTTGTGCTGAAAGAAGAAAAGGACTTGGGTTACTGCACTAAGCACTACAACACAGGTAGGTGCAAAACTACATTTTCAATGCCAAAAAGAAAGCAATGACCCAATAAAGCCAGTATATAGTATATTCAATCTATTACATTTTGCTGTCATACAGTTACATTGATTTAGATTAGATTTGATTATTAGATTAAGATAATTATCTAATTATTTAAACTGTCCTCATTTAGGGAAACTGCAGTTATTTGCAAATCAGTTCACACCCTTGAACATTTTAACTTTGTTAATGACAAAAACAAAGATGTCAGAATTACTCCTTGGTATGTATGTATTATGTATTCAAACAGAAGGCTGATATGTTTTCAGTGTATCTGTCGAACCAACTTTGCTTTTATACTGCATCGATTCATTGACTCATCAGCAATCCCTAAGATCGAGCATGCATGTAGTGACAGTGGAGAGGAGAAACTCCATTTTAAGAGGTAGAGGGCTGCAACAGCATTATTCTGTGGGGATGCTTCTCTTTAGCAGGGTAGAGGAGCAGTTTGTACAATATTGTGAAAACTATGCAAAATTCTTCTCCCAATTGACTTGTCAGTCATAAAATCATTTTAAAATACTTTAAATATCTGGTTTTGACATTAAGAATATGAGAGATTTCAGGGATGATGAATATTCTTGAAGGTTTTAAAGGTAACTATCACATGTGCTGCTCCTGCAGGTAAATTCACCTGCATCGAGGTGAAGTTTCACCTGGAAAGGCAGATGGGTTACTACTTAATCCAGATGTACATCCCTTCACTCCTCATCGTTATCTTGTCCTGGGTGTCGTTTTGGATCAACATGGATGCTGCACCGGCCAGAGTTGGTCTAGGTATCACCACTGTGCTGACAATGACCACGCAAAGCTCTGGTTCTAGAGCTTCACTGCCAAAGGTAAATGTGCCGATTGTTGGTTTATAGTTAGAATGCTTGCAAAACAGCAAGACTAACTAGGTTGAAATCATAGTAATTTTTACAAAAGCATCATGCTTCTGTTGTAGTTTGAAATTTAAGCAAAGCACAAACAAGGGGCAATGGTGCCACATAAAGTCTGTCATTAAGAAAGGTGGATAGTTTAACATCTTGCATCTGCCTGGTATTCAAGATGATTCTCCAAGAGGCTTTCTATGAAGTTTGCTGAAGTTATTTTTCAATTTAATACAGAGAGTAGGGGGATGTAAAGCAACACTGTACATCACAGAAGACAGGCACAGCTGGAGAAGCTGCACATGTCCTACACTGTCCCTTATAAGCATCCTGGTTGTTTTTTGAGATCTGGTCACCATAGAGACTTTCTATATTTTATACTGTTGTTTTTCTAGCAGAAAACCTACGATTTTGTCCAGGAAATGTTGTGTAAGTGTTTTAAACTGGTTATTCAAGAAGCTGAAGTCTGTGGAATTACTAGTTGATCGTAGTATTTTATTGCATGTACCCTGTATGTATAATGGCAAATAAAGTACCTTTACCTTCACATGTATCATACTAGTAGTAATTCCGTATGATGTGGTAGTTAATCAGAAACGTTGAGACTTACTTGTCAATTTCTTGAGACTTTGATAGTTAAAAATACCTAAAGGCACGTGTTTCCATGACAACAGAAAATAAAGGAGAAGCAGAAGCGTTTCACAGTGAAGTTCTGCAGCCAGACACTCTTGGAGGAGCTTGATTTTTTTTTTTTTTTACAGATTATCTGTGTTATGTTATTGTCAGGTTACAGCTAACATGTAAAACATGCTTTTTCTTACAAACGTACCTATTGCACCTTTAAAAGAGATACATGCTTTACCTTTTTGTCCTCATACTTTTATTTTTGTTTTGATGAGACCATTCAAGGGCTGGAGAAATTTGTTTCATTTTATCTACATACAACTTACAAAGCAATGTGTTTGTGGAAATTATTCAGAGGAAAAAAAAATTAGGTATACTTACTTGAAATCATTTCATCATAATTTTACATGATTTAGATTCAGCTTGGCATGATGGTGGAGGATCATATTAGATGAATAATTTGCTTTATCTCTTTTCCAGTCCTCACTTTTTAACAACCGGAAATTGCTGCCTAATTAAGTTAAGTCTCAATGCAATGCTCGAGTATCACTGATGTACTGTGGCATGTCTTCTTTTATGAATGACACAGCTGGGGCACTCCCCAAGTCTTGGCCGTGACCTGTCTGATCGCTATGTGTCAGCTGCCCACAACTCACTGACTCATTTAAATTCTAGGTCAGGCCAGACATGAGAGTTGTTCCAATCCAGAGCTGAAAAAAAATGGGTCAATTGTGACCAACCCACAATTTCTTTACCTCAGTCATACTAATTGGGTCTTGATCACTGTGGTGTTTTCTGTTCTCAGGTGTCATATGTGAAGGCCATTGACATATGGATGGCAGTGTGTCTACTGTTTGTGTTTGCTGCCTTGCTAGAGTATGCAGCAGTCAACTTCGTCTCGAGGCAACACAAGGAGTTCATCAGGCTGAGGAAAAAGCAGCGGCAGCAGAGAATAGTAAGTGCAAATTATGCAGAAACACAAAGAGCTAAAGGCTGTCTCCAGAAAGGGAAACATTCAAACTACCACATGCTACAGCTGATTCCTAAACTGTAGGCACAAGGTAAAGCACACACCTCACATGCACACCACCTTGTCAGCTCCTATAATGTTGACTTATGCCTCTTGTTATTGTGGCATGCTGTGTATTCTGGACCTGACAACATCAACACGCTACAGCTGGCTGTCATATTACATGAGGAAAATCTGCTCATCTCACTGCAGCTCATTTCCATGGTGGGCACTGACCTGTGAGGAGTTTTGTTTATGTGACGCTATTTAACACAGAGAAACAACTTTCCATGATTCTTGGGGATATGAGATCCAGTAGCACTGATGACCGACTTTATGCACTTAAAATATTTCTAGGATGGATTAGGGTGATTGCTAGAACATCTTTTTAAACCTCACTAAAAGTTTACAAATACACTGATCAACTGTGGTCCATTTAAAAAAACAAAAAAAACATCTGTTTTTTGTAATGCTCAGACCGTCCGCTTTCAGAGGTTTGTTCCAAGAAGATGACCTCAGTGAAAGACCAGAAAACGTAAAGCATTCGAGAATATTTGTTCTGTTTTAATCTTTTAGGTTTTCATCCTCTACTGTGGAGGATTTCAAAATATTAGACCGCCTTCCTCTAAATTTTAGTTATGATGTTAACCCTAACTGCTTTGTTTTTTTGGTTTTTTTTTTATTAGAAAAACCTTGTTTTAAAGGTGACTCCTCTCTTAACTATAGTATGCTGTAATCTATCTGCATAATAAAAAAAAAATGGTTTTCATTAGATGGAGGTTATGAAATTTGGCTGAATTTTGCAAAACAAAAGAAATAACCCACAAATACCCAATCAGTGCATCCTTACTTTGTTGATTTAAGATGTATGCTCAGCAAATGTTTGTATTTATTTTCCTCATCTTCTCTACTTTCTTTTTGCAAAATCCTTTACTTTGAAAATCTTTTTCTTTCCTTTTATCAGAGTAAATTCTGGAAAAATAACAGTGATATAGGTTATAATCAAAAAATCAGTAATTCATGCTTTAAATGTTGATAAACCAGAAGGACTATGTGTTTGCAGTTCTAGATGTTGTTTATAATGTTTCCATTTAAGGTATACTTGTTTTGATTATCGAATCATTTTCTACACAATAAACCTCCAAAACTAGATTAATCTCCCTCAATAAAGGTAAACTAAAGTTGAGGAACAAACTTTATATAGACAAGCCATCTTGATAAACCCATTAAATGGCTTAGAGTGGGCAGACAAAGACCTGTACTTTATAAATGTTTACTGGGCAGTAGGCCATCCTCCATCGATGCATGAGAGAGAATATAATAGCCTTTCAGGGAAAAGGATGTCGCATGTCCACATCAGTCGCACAATTACTCCCCCAGAGATGTTTGGGGTCAAACTATCTATCTGAGATGTATCGACACATGACCTGACTAGTTATACTGGAGCAAAGTTGTGAATTAAATAGAGATTACAGTCCCAGTACAACACAGGGTTAATTAATGCTTTGGCCTTGTTCTTTAGAAAAACAAATCAAATAGAAAAGTATTCCCCAAACCAGAAGCCTAAACTGAGTAATTAAATCAAAGGTCAAATCAAAGCAGTAACTTTTTCCTGTTATTTTTCTATTTTCCTTTTGGATGGAGGCGACTGGCTGTCGGGCTGCAAGCGTTGAGTCTTTGCGGAAAGCCAATGACATTCCTGGTAACAACTCAGCCTGCAGAAATCTGAGTCAGCATTGCAGCGCCTGTGCAAGGGTAAAAACAAAACAAAAAAAAGGAATGAAGCCTGTGTCAACCCTGACCTTCCAACCTAATTTCTGTCTGTGCCTGCAGCCACCCAAATTGATTGTGTTGTGAAAGTTTCACCTCAAACGGGAATTTATCCTGTCATCTTTCTCTGAGCCAAACCCACATACCTTTTTATAAACCTCTTTCTCACCTTCTGCTCATGTGTGCCAGTACTATCCTAACCACAAACCTCTTTCCTTTAATCCCCTCAAACATGTCTTCTCCTAAAATTATTCAAATTTTTCTTTTCTTTCTGTTCTCTTCTTTTAAAGTCATTATACAATTTTAATGTAACTCAGTTAGTATTTTATTAATAACGGTACGTTAGAAGTAATTATGCACTTAAAAGCAGATACTTGCATGCATTAGATTAAAAGAAAATCGACTAACAGTTTTTCCTCTTAACTGATATACTGTAAGTATTTTTGTTTTAATTAAGTAGGATTAGTTTTTTTTTATTAAATAATCTGGCAAAAAAAACTGTTTAAAAGCCAATATTTATTTTCTCTCATTTTAAAAATCTTCAAAGAACTGTTTTAATTGCAGATTTCCCAATGCAATTTTTTGACTACTAAGACAATACAGATATTGCACCTTTAAGGATTAACCGATATCGATATTGGCCCAATACCATATCAGCACAATTCATACATACTTTTATTACTTATAAAAGTGTTTAGTTGAATGTCAAGAAAAGTTTTGCACAATTGGTATATGTTTTGGTCAAACCACAGGCCTAGCCAAAAAAAGGCAGTGTGTTTGTCTGCTTGTTTGTTCGTAACTTTACAGAAAAGTTAAGGACAGATTTTCCTCAAATTTTCACATAATGGGTGTATTATAACCTTTGACAAATGATTACATTTTGATGATGATCCGGATAACCATCGGGGGGGGAGGAATATAAGTCATACTCATGCGTGTACATACATATTATCTTAGGGGCCATGATAGCTAGCTGTTAACCATCTGAACACAACTCTCTGCATCACAGTAACATAAACAACATGTTGCAGCTTACCTGTGTGGACTGCAAAGTTGTAAGTTCAAAGTGCAAAATAACTTTTCCTTTACTCTGGATAGGTTGCCCAAACAGTCAGTTCAATGCCCTCCAAACCAAGTCTATAATGCCTACTCAGCCCATGCAATGTGTCCAGCCGGCAAAATGCATCTGATCCTGGCAGCACGGCAGTAGTCTTCATTACTCCAAAAGGTTGTTTAGTTCGATCAGCTGGCTGTCAAGAATCATAATCCACAAGGTCAGTCCTTATAGGTCAGATCAGGAGGTTACTACATGTGCCAGCTGCCTCTGTGGATTGTATCCGTGCCACATGCATGGCTACACCAGTGATTCAAACAGAAAACAATAGTCAACAATAGGTATGAGAACTCACCCAGGGATTACTAACCAATAGGTTACATAAACTTTAGATAGGAACAGAATGTTCTTATCAGCAGGCTAATATCCGAGATTTTAGGTTGTAGTGTGATAAAATTCAATATTTTATTTCCTAATATCACATCAATATTTGATATAAATATCTGATCGAGACATTTTTAGTTTTAATTAAAAATGAAGCTATACTTCTTTAAAACGCGCTTAGAGAAACAGAACAGAGATTATGAACAGTTATTACCTTTGGAAAACCATAGGCCCTAGTGCAAGACATACTTTATCATTAAAAAAAGAGTGGCAGAAATAATTAAGTAGTGCTAGGGGAGGAACTACTCCCTATACCCTGACTGTGTGGTGCAATTTGTCATTTGGACAGCATATAGTAAACATGAAGTACTTCAAAACCAGCCTGCTGTGATACAAGGAATCTTAAAGGGAAATTAAATTAACAGACTTAAACTTTTGGAGGTCCACATAAAGATAGCAGGGGTCAGGTATAGGGTATGTGTCTTAAAGACAAGTTTTATGTATATAGAGCACACAGTTTGCATGTATATTAGCAACATAACATTTGACGGGAGCTTTTAAGGTCTCTGTTTCAAGATTGCCTGAAATTTGGCAGCTGTCAGTGTTGGCGAGGGCGAAACAAAGTACGAGGTGAAAAGCTTGGATCAGAGCTTTCAGAGGCCTTCACACTGACTGCTAATCGTCCAATTTAGATCACACATCTTCACTTCCTCCTGTTAAAGTGAATCTCTGCAAGTGTCAGACAGGCTGTCAGCGTTAAGCTGTATGTCTATAAATATTCACTTCAAAGGGCAGAAACAATCTATTATTCACTGTAGAAATAAAACTGCCTTTATTTAAATAGGTATAGAGAAAAAGGTTACCTTTACCATTATCGTTATCATTACTTGCTCTTACTGTTAAAGGTAATTTAAATATTGAATTTATAGTTAGAATTATAGAGCGCATTCTGCTGTTTTTCCTCTAGCATATTCAGAAACAAGGCAAAACAATTTAATTAAAATTGTTTAAACAAGCGATTATTTTATTACTTTAGTGAATTGAGTAAATCTGTAGTTCTGTTTATGAACTGGGGCTGCACAGTGAAGCAGTGTGTAGAGGCAATGGTTCTGGTTTATCCTGGGTTCGATCCGGGCCCGGGGTCTTTCTGCATGGAGTTTACATGCTCTCCCCGTGCATGCGTGGGTTCTCTCCGGGTAATCCGGCTATCTCCCGCAGTCCAAAAACATGACTGTTAGGTTAATTGGCATCTCTTAGGTGTGAGTGTGTGTGTGAGTGCATGGTTGTCTGTCTATGTGTTGCCCTGTGACAGACTGGCGTCCTGTCCTGGGTGTACCCCGGCTTACGCCCAAAGTCTGCCAGAGATAGGCCAACCACAACCCTGACGGACCAAGTGGGAGATAATGGATGGATAATGGATTCTCTTAATGTACTCAGATTCTTTTAATTCCATATTTGCAAAACATTCAAATCCCTGTCAGTCTATCATTTTTATATTTTCTAAGGAGACTTAAGGAATCTGGCCAAATTTATTAGTCCTCCAAAACCCTGACAGCCCAGGGTGCAGACCAGGAAGCAGAGTTGTAGTTT
>JAUZNJ010031336.1:0-14272 GCA_034780135.1 Jordanella pulchra | reverse complement strand
TATCTATCTATCTATCTATCTATCTATCTATCTATCTATCTATCTATCTGTCTATCTGTCTATCTGTCTATCTGTCTGTCTGTCTGTCTGTCTGTCTGTCTGTCTGTCTGTCTGTCTGTCTGTCTGTCTGAGGAAACTTTTTGTTAAGCTTTTGTCTGCTAAGAAAAAAGTTATTAAGGATTGGCTTTCAATTAGAAGTCAGTATTATTGCTCCCTCTATATAATGAAATAATGTCTTTAAATGTTTAGCTACTTTTAGAGGGTAAATATTAACATTTAATGTGTGTATGCTTGTTTTGTTTATTTATAGGTGGTGCAGCTGACTGGCTTTAAACCATCAGGTACACTTTTATATTTTGTTTCAGCTTTGAATCAGAAATCACAAACACTTTAAAGGAAATAGTAGAAAATCTACATTAGTTGAAACCCTTTTTTCATAGGTTCTTTCTCTATTTGTAAATACTGTGGTTCAATGGAGCTTCAAAGACAATGTATACGAATCACTTTTCAGAATGATTGAAGACGCTGACTTTGCCCTTCATCTGTTTGTTTTATTTTATTTATTTAGAAGATGTAATACTATTTACAGTTTCAATGTACCTCATTCCACACATGTGACCACACATTTTGGTGATTGGTAGATGAAGATGTTTAGTTGAACCAAAAAATGTGGTTAAGTAAATTGATGTAACTTTTCATTATGCTGATTTCTTGTTGACACAAGTCCAAGCTAGTTTTTATTTAAGAAAACTTGCATAATCATGATTTATGATTTATGATAATCATAATCATGATTAACATTCATTTGTTAATCATTTGTTAAACAAATTCTAAAAAAAAGCTTTACGAGAGAAAAGAGTTTGCCTTTTTACTCAACATCTACGGTTGCATTTATAGTAATATTGTGAGTCTGAGGGGCTAGAAACTGCAGGATACAGTATTCCTCATGGTAATAGTATACAGTAAACATTATTCTATTCTTCTTATTTTCTGTTGCTTTATAAAAATAATAACAACACTTTATATTATAAGTCAGTTAATGCAATATGATACACAGCTTAGGTGTTTTTTAAAAAGTTTTTTGGTCAGCATCATTCATGTTGGTCAAATCAAATCCCCAGACAGGAAAGAGTCACATCTGATAGAAAGTGCTTTTTTGAGGAGAAAGAGAAAGATAGGCTTTTATTTTATGTAGCATCAGTTTTGTGTGAAACCGGTTCCCTGTGTTCTTTGTTGAAGTAATTATAGAGACAGACACAACAGATGGTCTCCATATTTCCAGTGGGTTAAATCAGTGTCAAATGTTCTGAGTGGATAGCAGTGGGAAGAAGGAAATCTTTCATAGCTCTGTTAAATGTTGAGGCGTCTACAAGAAGAACCTGATGGACAGTGTTTGAGTGCTGCTGCAGGCTCAGTTTGGAGACAAAGCAGGGGTTCATTCCCTTAATCAGGATGGGCCAGCAGTGGCCATTCACACTATCGGCCATTAAGCACTCCAACACCTGCTCTCTTTCACTGTGCCTTTCCCTCCCCTCTCTTCCTCTGTCCTCCTTTGTACACGAACATGCTGATAACGCAAACACATGACACAGCCAGGAGTCGTTCCTAATGCCTCTCAATTTACTTCACACAGGTTGTTGAGCTGCAGATGGAGAGGATCGCCTCTGAACGTCTAACACACACAAATACACACTATGGATGGAGAGCAAGAAGACATGAAATAAAAGAGGAAACTCCACCTCCCTTCCCTGTCTTTCATCCCATTTGATCCTTACAGCTCATCACTTTCCTAATAACTGATGTTATATATTACATTTCTTGTGTATAGTGGGAGTAAAGGGGCTTAAATAATTAGTGATGACTTCTGTTCATCTTCCCAAGATGCTTAATCACATCTTTCTTCACATTCTTTAGCTTAAAAACACAAACTTTTTTGGAACTGGATTTGGATCCTCAGATCCCAATGATTCCATTTCCAGCAGTGGAGCTGGAATGATGTACTAACTAATTTTAGACATATTTTATTGTTGTCCTTGCTTTACTTGTGACAGTTTTATGAAGTTTAGAGAGAGTTTTTTTAAATGTGTACAGCTGTAAATATGCAAAATGTTCCCAGCAGTCAGAGTCGTAGATGTTAAGATGAAGATGTTAAGATGTTAAGGTGAAGTTGAGGAATTTGAAAGCATTTATTATACCCCTTGCTTAATATAATGCATCAGTATCCCTGGAAGTAAAAAAAAAAACTCTCAGTATGTTAGCAGCACTGCGCTAAGAAAAAGAAAATTATGTTCTTTGGTTTCAAAGCCACACGCTGATTATCTGAATGTATTTCTTTTCATTCACAGCACTGTTGAAAGTTTACGTTTTTGCATTAGTGATCATAATTTCACTTCATGCAGATGTTATTGGTTAAAATAACTAATGAATGACAAGGAGGCAACTTCCAAAGGTTCTCATATTAAGTTTTAGTACAGGGCTGTAGTAAAACTGTGCATAATGTCAATTAACATACTATCAACAAAGGTGGAAATACATAAATGCAACATCCTTACAATTGTCCAGAATATCCTACTGATTGCTGCCTCTCTCCCTGCTGCTTTCCCCAGGTCGATCAATTTCCGTAGGAACAAACCACAATTTACAATTGACAACTATATACCAACTACTGTAAATGCATACACACTAGTAATACACGACGAGGCCTCTTGGAACACCAGACCTGATATGAGGCCCTGATTTTAAAGCCGTTGTTATTCAGACGATCGTCATACTAACATTGTTTTTAACTGGTATGTTATATTCTGTGTGAAGGCTTGTTTTACTCTAATATTGAAACTCTTTATAATTTTAAACCCTTTGTGTTGCTGCTTGCATGAAAAGCGCTTTATAAATACACTTGATTTTATTTAATCTTTCACAGTGCTGAATCTCATGACTAGCATATCAAGCATTCTTTAACCTCACCTGTGAATTTCCAGCCTCTGTTTCAACTTCTCCTCCTCCAGCTTTTCCCCCACCTGTTCCTGCCTCTCCTACTCTACCTCCTGTGGTCTCTCCCTCTGCATCTCCTGACATTGACAGCCTCTCTGCTGTCAATTATTTTACAAAAATATGTCGATGCATAGATTAGGGATAGAATGATCATAGTTTGATAGTAAAGTTATTGCCTGAGTAAAAAAGGCTTTTAGTTTTACTCTATTATCATGTATAAATTATTCCCCCAAAATAAAATCATATGATCGATTTATTCTATTTCCACCACAAATGAGAGAGATTTTCAGTAAATCTCCTCTATTTCCTTAACTAAATACAGCTCTTATAATTCCTGTCTGCATTGGACAAGCCAATCAAACCAGGTCTGTCTGACCTCAGTAATCACTGCAGCAATGGCGGATTAATCAGTTAGTTCAGGAAATAGTCGAACTAAGCACAAAGCACAAGTTTGATTTTTTGAGAAAGAAGAAAACAGCACAGCCCCACCAAGAATGTTTTTTACCAGCTGACACTGTTGACAGCTGGCCTCTTACCTGGCCCAACTAGCGGTTACATGTAGCTTTACGTTCAGAGACGTTTGACGATCACTGTGTTCGGATTCGTGGGCTGTGTCCTGCGCAGGCTGGATTTGTCGACCGGTTCCGTCGTAACATATATCAGTTCTGTTGTTCACACACAGCACAGATATTGGAATATGTGCTTAAATGTCAGCCAAACCCTTTAACACTGTCACAGAATAAACCATTTCAATAAACCAAACATTACCACCACATATCTGATTCGATAACCTTTTAAATAATATATTTCAATTAATTTTAGATGGAACTATTCACTTAATTCTATTATATTAAACTGCATTTCCAATATTCAGCACTGTTTGTCGGCATTTTCCCCTCTCCTCTGAGCAAGGAGCAGCCGTCTTTCTTTAACTAGCAATGAACCATGGGAAAACGAAGACTGCGTAGGAAACACGGTACCCATCCTTCAGAACGGGCCAAATGAAGCCTGCATTCGTCGGCTGCATACGAAGGAG
This sequence comes from Jordanella pulchra, assembly GCA_034780135.1. Taxonomy (NCBI): domain Eukaryota; kingdom Metazoa; phylum Chordata; class Actinopteri; order Cyprinodontiformes; family Cyprinodontidae; genus Jordanella; species Jordanella pulchra. Next base: position 10,245 of record JAUZNJ010031336.1, on the reverse strand, counting down.
CATAGCAATCTGAACAGGCCGAGGAGTGGCGCTATGACGTAACTGGCCGACAAATCCAGCCTGCGCAGGACACAGTGAGAGACTTCACAGAGGCAGCTGACTATTGGTTGGGACGTGTCCCCACCGTCCCCACCCAATTCTACGCCCTAGTCTGAAGTACATGCAAATATTCTACTATGTTCACTGCAGACACATCTAGTTAGCATCTTATGATCAGTTTAGTCTTTGGGGTTCAGGGGTTGTTCCTAAAAATCTGAGAGTTTGGATACAAAGCATAATGCTTTAGGTTGTTATGTGTCCCAACAAGTCAAAAATCCTGAACACACGTTCTCAAACTGGTTCTGAGATGAATAAAGCCACTAAAATTTAATAGATCTTTTTTTTGTCTATATCACAGTTAAATCAGGGCGTTAACTTGTGGCAACACAAACCTATAATTAGAGGTGGCAAATACAAACCAACAGAGGGTCAGCTACACAAAAAGTGTAAATTAGCATATTGATTTGTTGCTGGTTGCCAGAATCAACAGAGTACAGACAATTAGAAGCTTTACCCCTACCTGCTGACAAAAAAACATACGGTAAGTGTGGGTAAAAGCAATAAAACGAGGGGAGTAGACAAAATCATCAATGCTATCATATGCAGCGCAAGCTTCTTACTAGGTAAATTAAGGTAAATAAAATATTGGTGCATGGAGGTTTTATGGCCTTGGTGGAGCTAGGTAGAACTCTATGGATGTCATGCAACTCAGCCAGTGGTAGTCCTGTCAGATCATCCATGCATTAAGTTGTTATATAGGGGTCTCTGATCTGGTTCCCTACTACTAAAGCTGATTTCTTTAAATAAATACTCTGGCCACAGAAAGTTAATTACCTTTGACTGTATATTAATTGAAAAAATTTTTTACAGCTGTAAAAAATGCTATAAATTCATTATTAGAATTCCAAATAATTATCATTGTGATGAGTGTGTGAAAAATCATTGTCTAGCTTTGACAAAATATCATTAGGCTGTCTTAACCAGGAAGTCTTTTAAATATGTCATTTATTTGTCTCTATTTTACACTAAATTGTCCTTATTTTATGATTTTGGATTAAATGAACAGATCAATGACCAATGGAGGGATTTTGGCTACTTACCATGCATGAATTGTCTTTGTAAAGAGCCTTGAGATGACGTGTTGTGAATTGGCACTATATAAATAAACTGAACTGAACTGAATTTAATTTAATTGATATACCGGAAAGAGCATACATCCAGTCTGAGAGTTTAAACTAAAAAATAAATAAAGATGTGATAAAACATGTAAAAACAACGTATGGAGATGTTAGCTTACTAGATAACAGCCATTTATGATTCTATATCAGTAATTCCTATTTTGTTTCCTTTCTAGTGAATGACTGTCTTGTGGTACTTTACAGGAGCAGCTCGTTCAATTTGTAAGCAGTTATCTATAGTTCAAACCAGATATTTTACATAAACTGAATAAAATGACATAACTTGTTTTCTTCGGAATATGAAACTTCAGATTAAAATGCAATTCTACCAAATACTAAGGAAATTTATCTAAACTTCTGACTTTAAAGAATATCAGACCAATATTTTTTGTCATTATTTGGGAAATGACCAAAAGAGACAATTTTAATGATCCTCGTGATCTTTAATAGGAAAACTAAGTCTGACTTTAATTCAGACATCGAGAATTGATGATTTATCTCATGTACCTTTTGCAAAAATGTGGTTTCGACAGTATAATTCAAATATATTTCAAATGAGTCCAGCTTATTTAAGACCAATCCAACCATATAAAGAGACTCAAATCCAATAGCTTATAGTTCATTTAAATTATCATCATAATACTGTAATAATGCATATTCTTACGGCGTTATCGATAAAGGTGAAAATAGCAATTCCATCAAGTCATTGATTTAACAGTAATCAAAAAGCTGACGCATTAGAACTGCAAGAGCCTAATTCCTGCTTTACATTAGCAGTAGCTGCTAGGGAGAATCCTTTTTTTACCAAACAAAATTATGAGCTGAAAACATTAATAATTGGCACATGCAAGTCTGAGATCTTAATGTAACCCATTGTTTTTAAAATTTTCACTTCAGATCTGCACAAGGTGAATGGTTTTGTTATACATGTCATGAATCCATGTACCAGTTTCGGTCTAATCATTTCCGTCACCCCCACCTGGCTCTTCTGCTCCTCATCAACTTTGATCAGATCCACTGATCCATTTTGATTCCATTTCTGTGCCCTGACCCTGTCTCTGGATTCTACCCTGGATTCCCCAACTGTCATGTTTGTCCAGGAGAGCATGTTTGAAATCCAGGAGAGCAACGGAGAAGTGAGACTGTGAGTTCGGGCATACAGTGGGTAAAAACCACGGCGTCACGAGGCAAGGTTTGCTCAGGAAGGTAGCCAGGAGCAAACGGTAATCCAAACTTCCAGGAGAGCACCTGAAGGCAACGAGGAAAACACAGAGAAATAAGTTGGTGAATCAAGGCAACGAGGAGAAAACTCAGGGGTTAGACTCAGGAGGCTCTGTGGTACCAAAAGCTGGCAAACACTCGGCTCCGATGACTGGGCAGCAGCTCCTTAAGTACAGAGAGCTTGATGAGGCTGAATGGAAAACACCTGTGCCGCTGGGAGCCACACCGCACTCCATAGAGAACCTGGCGCCATCTGGTGGTGGAATAAGGATAGGCGCACAGGAGAACAAAAACCCACAACAGAATAACAAAGACTCCCAAATCATGACACCGACAAGGATTAAAGCTCTGACACTCATGGTAACTCAGCCTGCTTCACTTCGCATGGTTAATGCATCTCAGCTTCCTCCAAAGGACCAAGCAAACTACTAGGATCGAGCCAGCAAGTCTAACTACAGAGTTTCTGCTCTCCTTCCACTCCAAGTGATGACGTCACACCCCAACCAGCTTCTGCTTCTCCCGTCTGGGCTTACCTCCAAACCCCCTCATATGTTAGTTAGTTAATTGTTTGAGAATAATTCCATCAGTGACTACTAGTCACTAACATATGAACTCTCTTCCCAGAAGAACCAGTTGCTGTGCCTTTTGATCACTGCTCCAGTTCCTGTTGCACATTTTGATAAATTGTTCAAATTTTCCCTTCATGTCTGGTTCAAATTCAGTCAGTGAGTCCATGAAATCAGTTGGTTTTCCTTCGATTGAAAGGTTTTGACCAATCTGACTGCGTGGTCTGGTTGGGTGATCTCAGTTGGGGCCCTTGGGGTAGCACTTGTTGTGGATTGGTGCTATGTGAATGAATTGAATAAAAGTTTTCTAATTGCTGTTTTTCAATGTAAATTGTGGCTGTTTAAATAAACTGAATTAAATTGTTATCCTGCACACAGAATGTCACTAAAGAAGATAGTTCATTTTGAGTTAAATGTTTTGTTTATTTAAGGCAGTTGCCAAATTTTTCTTGCTTTTGCTTGCATTTTGTTTACAAGAAAGTTGTCACTTTTGGGAACCACTAATTTTAAGATAACTTTGGATAAAATATTTTCTCATTGACTAAAGTGGACTATTTTAATACTGCAAACAGATGATAACTGAGTCAATTAGTAGATAGTTTTGCTTCCACAGGAACTTTAATTAAACCAGCAACAAATAAAAGTAACAGATTACAAAGACTGATGATTGTCAGATATCATTTCAATGGAGTCTTGGAAAGACTCACAATAAATATCTGTTATTCTGGAGTCAAATTTATAATCACAGTACATCGTAGGGCAGTGGCAGATTTTAAATAAAATCCACATTTTTATTGATACTAGAGTTTTTTTTAATCGGTATGACACTGTGTGTTGTATTAGTACGTCCACTATCTTCCTTTCAGTCCCATTTAAGGACACACAAAACAGAAAGATTTACCAAACACTACCACAGACATTTTTTTCTTTGTTTTAGTGCTGTTGTAAACTGTGACAATCAGAGAAATGTAGAAGAGATGAAATCACAGAGGGATTGCAGTGAAAAAGACAATGTGGTTGGCATAAAATTGCAAAGAATTTACATGTTTCTTTACCAGGTCCTGGTCTGATTTCATTATTTCATGTCAGGTTAGTCACGGTAACTGTTTATTTTCATATTTTTTTCCGGTTGAGAACCATGGCCTCAGACTTGGAGGAACTGATTCTCATCCGGGCCACTTGAAACTTGACTTTGAACCGCCCAGCTATGAGCTAAGTATAATTTTCTTCAAATATATAACTCTCAAAAAGTATTTTTAATTTCAATGATTTTATGCAGACTTTTAATTTTCCTGCACTAAAAATAAATGCTGAAAAATGTATGTTTTTAAACTAAGGGTATGGTTGTTCACGCAAGTACCAACTCACCAATATTAACATTTTTTCAACCTTTGTTTGGTCTTAACTTGGTCAGTGAAATATTTCTTACTCAGAGGAACTGAAATCCATCCATTTCAGGATCTCACACTATGGGCGAAAGGCCATAGTCTGACGCAAGGCAACACACAAAGAAGTACAACAAAGCACACATACAGTCACGCTTAAGGACAATTTAGAGATGCCAGTTAATGTTGGAGAAATCTGGAGTACCAGGAGAGAACCCACGCATGCACAGGAAGCACTCCATGTACAGTAGAAACACCCTGGGCCGAGAATCGAACTCAGAACCTTCTTACTGCAAGGTAACAGTGCTACCCACTCTGTCAACATGCAGCCCAGGAACCAAAATGTTCTCTGTTTAGTTTTGATCAAGCTACTATTTGAACTACATTTGCTATTTTAACTCTGGTATGGGTCTAGTCTATTAATTATAATTCTTTTATTTTTGTAAAAAATTATCTATGTTTATACATGAACAAGGGCTTTTGATTGCTAGTTTTCGGATTTTTATGTGTCACCATGGTGATGCTTGTTCCTTGTTTGGCTCTTGAGTGTTTTTTGTTATTGAAAACACAATATATGTAATAGCCTGTATGTTTTTAAAAAAATGATTGAAGGAGTTGAGAAAGAAACAGAAAAAAAACTTTGAAAAACATTCTTGTCAATAAAAGTTTAATGTAAAAATTTCTAAGTAAATATATTTCAGTATGTAAACAAACTGAGGAATGAGTAAAACATTGGAATTACACAGGGAACAAGTATTTAACACATAAATAAATGGATGTTCAAATGACATTGAAAGCCAATAAATAAACTTACATTTTTTACTATTTAGAAAGCATTCCTGCTTTTATGTGGAAATCAGTATCAGCTGGTTTAAAATATTAAAATCGGATTTAGAAAGGTTTGTTATCAACAAAGCATAGCAAAAGTGGTAATTGTAATCATAATTGGTAAAAGGAAAGAGACGGTCACCGATAAGATCTATTGCATTGCCACTAACAGGATATTTCTTCAGTATGAGACAGCAGGGGGTATTTCTACTTTGTTTTTTTTTTCCATTCTATTTAGACCAAATCAATTTATTCACAATATATAGTGTCATTTTACAATGCATTTCACAATGAAAGAGTCAAATCATACAGATTGGTTAAAAAGAATTGTACTTTTTAGGAAACCCAGATGAGGGCATCAAGTCGTTGACTTGCAGCAGTAAGTCTTTTTGGGTGAACATGTAGCAACAAAGGAAAGTTGGTTGAATTTTGTTGATGACTGCAGACCTCTCTCTTACTGAGCTAGCATGTAGCAACAGTCAAGAGAAAAACAAATTCAAACAACGAATTCAACAAAGAGACCTCCAACAGAATCATGTTTAGTGTGAAGAGCCTCCTCCTCCTCCCTCAACTGATTGATTATGCAAGACTCCTACATGAAGTCTGGAGCGGTTGTAAAATTTGTACTAACCTGAGAGAAGATTAAAAATGGGAGAAAAATGGTGAATGCAGGATTTTCTCCTAAATAACAACAAATTTGTTTGTACGAACGCTTCAATTCCATCTATCCATCCATCTTCTCCATCCATCTCTCTCTAGTGCTGTTCCATTAATTCCTATAAAATGTTCAAGCCTTTCCAAAAGAATATTATGATCAACTGTATCAAATGAAGCACTCAGATCAAACAGAACAAGTAGATACAAGTCCATTATCTGAAGCCATGAGAATATCATTAGTGACTTTCACCAGAGCTGTTTCAGTGCTATGATGAGCTCTAAAACCTGACCGAAACTCTTTAAAAAGTTCATTATGGTAGTGGTCACATACTTGTTTAGTAACTACTTTCTCAGGAATTTGGGATAAGAAAGGAGGATTAGAAATAGTTCTGTAATTGACCGAGTTATCTGGGTCAAGAGACAGTTTCTTAAGTAAAGGTTTAATTACAGCAACCTTAAAACCTCTGGGTGAGTTTGGCCAGTGTATTAAAAAGAAATCTAGGATTATTCTTATTCTCCTCTATTGCTTTACCAAGGGTAATTTCATACAGCAGTAAACTGGACTAGATTGGATTCCTGTAGGCATGTAGAACACCATTTTCTATCCGATTTCCTAGCATTTTGCTTCAAAATATGCAGCTCTGTACTAAACCAAGGTGCCAGCTTTCTATTTTTTAATATTTTCTTTTTTAAAGGGGCTATGTTGTGTAAGGCAGTACACAGGTAACCAGCAACCCCATCAACAAAATCATTAACTTGCGAGAGGGAATAAACTGAAGTTTGTCCTCTGTAATGTTGTTCAATACAGAGGAGATAAAAAGTGAAAAAGATTCTTTACATAACTGCATCATCTGATAACACTCTTCTAGAGTGAAACTTTGTTTTGGGGTAGGAAAACTCTGTTAAAGTAATTTTGAAGGTTACTAAAAAGTGGTCAGAGATGACAGGGTTGTGAGGAAATACTGTTTTTTCTTCACATTGAGTGCCATAAGATAGCACAAGGTCCAAAGTTTAAAGATGGGAATGTGTGGGATTATTTACATTTTGAACAAAGCCAATGGAGTCTAAGATAGATAGCATTGAAGGCTGTATTTAAGCTGTAACCTTCAATGTCAACATGTATGTTAAAATCCCCCACTATGACCTTGTCAGTATTTAACACTAAGTCAGATAGTAACTGAAAACTGATCTAAAAATCCAGAGTAAAGACCTGGTGGACGATATTAAGTTACAAAAAAGAAGAGCTTTCATTGCTTTACAATTTGGATGACGGAAGCTAAGCGTTAAATGTTAAAAAGAATTGTAAATATTGAGTGGCTTTGGGCTAAAGTCAGACTAAATGATTGTCGTTACTCCTCCTCGCCCAGATTTTCTTGGTATTTGAAAATTTAACTAACAAGAGGGAGTTGCCTCATTTATGCTCACACAATCCTCTTGCAGCCAGGTTTCTGTAAGACAACATAAATCAATTTGATTATCACAAATCAACTCATTAATTAACAGACCTTTTTGAAAAAAGAGACCTTATATTAAGTAAACCACATTTAATTGTTTTAACCTTTTCCCTGATTGGAGTCCTTTTAATTTTAATTAGATTATCATGGTTAACTCCATTTGGAAACTTTTCTAATTTATTTGATTTTGGTCATGGGCAAGCCACTGTCTGAATGGAATAAAGAGTGGGTAACAGTAGAGAAGCTGCAGAGGGGTGTGTTATACTACGACTCTGCTTCCTGGTCTGCACCCTGGGCTGTCAGGGTTTTGGAGGACTAATGCATTTGGCCAGATTGCTAGAAAAAAAGAGCTGCACCATCCATAGTGGGATGGATGCCGTCTCTCCGAATCAGACCAGGTTTTCCCCAAAAAGATTGCCAATTATCAATGTAGAACACATCATTTTCAGGACAACCAGCAAACAACCAGCGGTTGAATAATGCCATGCGGCTAAACATGTCATCACTGGTCAGATCAGGGAGGGGACCAGAGAAGATTACGGAGTCCAACATTGTTTTGGCAATTTTACACACCGAAGCAACACTAATTTAAGTGACCTCTGATCGGCGTAAGTGGGTGTCATTACCACCAGTGTGAATAACGATCTTACTGTATTTAACCTTATTCTTAGCCAGCAGTTTCAGGTAGGATTTGATGTTGCCCGTTCTGGCCCCCGGCAAGCATTTGATTATGGTCCCTGATGTCTTTAATGCCACGTTTCTGACTATGGAGCTGCCAATTACCGGAGTGGGCTTCTCAGTGGGTGCATCACTGAGCAGGGAAAATCTAATAGAAACGTGGACAGGTTGGTGGTGACCAGTGGGCAAAGATCTAGGATTACACTTCTGCGTACTGTCACCCAGTATTGTCACCCACTTTTGGAAGACCACTATGTGGACATGTCTCTGGTCTCATTGACTCCAGTCTGGAAACTAGTGGGCCCACCCAGACATCTGGTTATTCAACTGCCTGAAGCCGGATCTCTAACTTTGACACCCTTGCCTCCAGGGCTTCAAAATACTACACTTGTTACACATACCATTATAACTAAAAGAGGCAGATAAATATCTGAACATCTGACACAGAGAACGGGAGAGAGGAGAGGGAGATTTAGAGAGAGTTGGAAAATAGTTAGGAGAGAGAGAGAGAGAGAGAGAGTGTGTGTGGGGGGATGTGCGTGTGTGTGTGTGTGTGTGTGTGAGAGAGAGAGAGAGAGAGAGAGAGAGAGAGAGAGAGAGAGAGGGCATAGCAGTGCTAAGCTAGTGCTGGCCTAGGCTAGCTACCTCTTACAACCAGAAATAAAAGCTGTGTGAATGCAACAATTGCCCAGTAGAAAAGTGCAGAATTAGAAGTTGTGTTTAAAAGTGCTTCTAGACAGTTAGAGTAAGTTAGAGATATCACAGAAAAGAGAACTTAGCTCAGGTGGAGGTAGCCCAAGCAGCAACTCGGAATGCAAGTCAGCAATCCAAACAGCAATCATGCAGGAAGTGAACGCAACACAGCTCACCAGACCGTCTTTTATGAGGCCCAATGTTCAAACAGGTAAGGCTTATGCGTCATCTAATCCATATAATCTTTAAAACTCCCTGTATAATTATAATAAAACAGTTTATATGCATAAAACAAGAGGAACACTATGGTGATAGCCCTACTGCTCCACTTGTGAAAGCAAAATCTGTTAGGCTCTGTTTGGCATCAAGACAAGTATTCTTATTGCCACATCGCCAAACTGGACACTGTTAAAAAAAAAAAAGACTTATGCGTCGTCTTATGGCATACCTTCTCATTTTGATTCTGTCTTACATTGCACAGTTGTTTACTATAATGCTTATCAATCAATGTGCTCTTACCGATATAAAATTATGTTACATTGTAAAGGTAATTTAAACTGACACAGGGTTTTTCTCAGAGGACAGAAAGAAAGCAGAATGACGTAAAACAGGTGGTGGTCCACCACCTCCATCAACGGGGGCAGAGGAGCCTCTGCTCAGGTAGTAACATATACTCATCATTGTTAACAGACTGTGGCTGAACAGCAGAAAGAGGGTCCCTCAACTTCCACAGTACAAGTTCACACTGAGAGAAAGATGCTCAGTAAAGACTTTTCAAAGTATCCTAATTTTTAAAAGATATATCGGGAATATAGTAAAGAGCTGAACAAAATAGAATAGAATGGATGAAAGTAGAACTATCCTTCCTTGTCCAACAGGACAAACAAGATAAGACTAGACAGTCATGCACACACACAAACACACGCTCACACCTAAGAACAATTGAGAGATGCCAATAACCTAACAGTCATGTTTTTGGACTGTGGGAGGAAGCAGGAGTACCCAGAGAGAACCCACGCTTGTCAGGGAGGTCATGCAAACTCCATGCAGAAAGACCCCAGTCTAGGGCCGAACCCAAAACCTTCTTGCTGCAAGGCAACAGTGCTACCCACTGCACAGACCGTGCTCAATATCAACCTATTTTGAAAAAATCTTCATTGTTCCATAAACTATGAGGGGCTCTACAAGCCATAAATAATTCTGCCACTCTCATACAAATATAATTAATCTCTCTTATACATATATTTTATGTATCACATACAGATTTTTCCTCTCAAATGCATATATTCTTCCACATGTAGACATACATTAACATTACATTAACCCCTGACACACATGCATTCTTCTCTCACATGCACACAAGCCATCCATCCATCCATCCATCCATCCATCCATCCATCCATCCATCTTCTCCGGCTTGTTCCATCAGGATCGTGGTTGGGCCGGTGCCTATCTCCAGCAGTCTATGGGCAGTGTTGGGTAGTAACGGATTACATGTAACGACGTTACGTAATTTAATTACAAAAAAAGAGTAACTGTAATTCGT
>JAUZNJ010031335.1:0-14272 GCA_034780135.1 Jordanella pulchra | reverse complement strand
TCAGGTGTGCTACTGCTTGGGTGGAAAGAAAACCAGCAGCCACACGGCCCTTTCTGGAACCACTTTGACACCTGTGGAGTACAATAAGTAACAGTGCAACAGAATCCAGACGGTCCAGACGGAAACAGCAATGAGGGGGAACAGGAAGCTTGCGTAGAGAATGATGGTCTGCCAGAAGGGAAAGCAAGCGGTCGGTCTGGATCTAACATCAGAGTCCTGTGAATAAATCCTGTTCTGTTTTTTCCAAAGTATTGGTGAAATCCAGAGGATAATGAGAAATGTGGTGGTGCTGGGAGAATAGGTAGATTAAGTGGAAGATGTTCTGATCCACAGAAAGGAAGCGTGATCCATGTGGCATTGGAGGTGTTTGTTAAAACAAAGGTGAATCCACAGGTGAACAGACACAGGAATCAGAACTGGATTACACCTTCAGACAATGAAAGCTTACTAAGTCCTGAGGTGAGTCTTTCTGCCAGTTGAATGTCTTGTGAAGAAAGCCAAACCTGCTGACCGTGTCATGTTATGGTTTGGCGATTCTCTAATTTTGAGTGACGGTGTGCAATATTGTTGGTTCAGATGTTTTGACAGTGAAAGGATGTGATGATTGATGCATGTGACTGAGATTTCGTTTTCCTCTGATAGAAATAGCAATGGCTGGTACCCTAGGGAGACTGCCTGTAGTCCCTGTGAGTTGTGGAGATATTCAACCTATGGGAGACACTGGATTCAGTCAGATAGGCTGGATGAAGGGTGTGGCTCCTATTTCTTGTTTTAGATGCTCTGTATAAGCGGTTCACTGGGGATGAAAACCCGAGGTGAGTCTGACTTTCACCAAGAGCTGAGCAGAAATTTTTTCAAACCTGTGATGAAAACTGAGGACCATAGTCAGACAGAATGTCAGCAGGGATTCCCTGGAGTGGAAGGCATGTTTTACAAGGTGGTGGTTTGGGGAGCGGGTGGTGGCTTTCTTAAAGAGATCAGATGGCAGGGTTTGGAAAAGCAATCAATACAAGTAAGATGTTCGTGGTCATACCCTGACAAGTGGGCAAACTTTGATCAAGTCAAGGGCGAGGCTAAAGGCCTTAACTTTCAATTAAAACAGGTTCTTTGTCTCCCTTTGGGTAAAAAAGGATATTTTCTGCTTAAACGAGTCACAGGTTATTTACAAAACAGCTGATATATTCAGAAGCAACATGAGTAAGTTGTACATATGGGTTCTTTTCAGAAAGTGCTACCTGCGTTAAAGCTTAATATTTCACTTTAATCATATTCATGGTTTAAATTACCTGCAATTCAAAAAGCTGCTCTCTAGGGAAGAAACTGATGCTGTGATGTTTTAGCAAATGTCATAGCAACAGAAGCTGTGGTGGGCATCCTTAATTTTGTTGACTTTGTGAGAGAGGCCACGGCTTAAGAATCACCATCAGGGAGGGGTGAGCGCTGGGCATGATGGTTCCAACCTATTGTCTGCTGGTTTCCATGCGTGACCACACAGCCACGTCGCTGCTGTGAGTGTGTGTGTGAAGCTGGACAATAACTCTTGGCACTTCAACTCCCAAACCACCGGCATTGGGAAAACTATCAGCGTGGGAAAGGAGGGATGGACAGAGGACAGAAAGAAGGGGAGGGCAGTGAAAGATAAGAGCTTATGTTAAAAAGAGTGTTGATTGGTCCTAATAACACAAGTGTTTATGAGTAGAGAAAGACAAGAGACTGGGTGGAAAGGAGGGATCCTAATGAAGCAGCGTTCCCAAAACAACAGCTCTGTTTTGACTCTTTGGAGATGAACATCAATCTTGGTGTGGACTCGGTAACCTGGTAAATAATATTGGATAAAATCTGTGAACCTGAGAAGGGATCCTGCATGACTCACAGGAACAACAGACACCCCTCAGCTGGCGTGCTGTCGTCCCCACCCAGGATGTAAAGAAAACAGCAGGGGCAGGCTTTCACTGGCTGATCTTTAATGGGTTGCCTCATCCTGTGTTGTGTCTCTGCTCATCTTCAGCCAGTTTACACCCACTGCTATGTTGACTCAGGTGTGTGCCTGTGTGTGAATGTGAATTAGGGTTTAATGGAATAGAAATGAGGAAAGATCTTGGCAAATCCATTTTTTCTCAATGATCTGGGAGCATTTCCTCCACACCCACCTTGGAGATGACAGTGTGGTCTGGAGTTAGAACACTTTGGATCTGCCCCCAAAGAGGAAGTGCAGGTCAGGTCTGGGAGATTCTGACAGAGATGTCCCCTGCTAATAAGTTTTAAACATGGAACTTTTCCTCTGACTTCCTCCTTCTTCCGTATTTGGGTAGATGATAGAGATGATAGAGACAATGCCCTTTTAACGCACAGATGAACAGCTTAAAGAAGATGTATGGATGTCCAAGATGTCAGAAAGAGTGTGATGCTGGTCGATCAGGAACTATTTTGTCACAATAAAGCCACAAACATCCATATGTTATATAATAAATGGTCTTCAAGCAGAGATAGGTAAAATTAATATTCAAAGATCTGAACTATCAATCTTACAAAGCTCTGATCAACCCATCATCTAAACATGGAATGAAGATGGACCATGGGCAAACCTACATGTGGTTCTGCAGCTGGACGGATGATAGAGGAGCTGCAGGGATCCACAGCTCAATGGGAAATCTGGAGACAGGACAACTACAGGGATTGGACAACTGAAACACCTGGTTTTAGACCACAATAACTTTTTAGTATGGTCTTCTCCACACCGTAACTCTCCCGGATGTGGGGAAAACAGTAAAGGTGGACTCATCAGAGAACAATACATGTTTCACATTATCCACAGCCCAAGATTTGCGCTCCTTGCACCATTGAAACCAACGTTTGGCATTGGTATGAGTGACCAAAGGTTTGGCTATAGCAGCTCGGCCGTGTATACTGACCCTGTGGAGCTCCCGATGGAAACAGGAGAGTTGAGTTGCACATTTAATTCTGCTGTGATTTGGTCAGCCGTGGTTTTATGTTTTTTGGATACAATCTGGGTTAGCACCCGAACATCCCTTTCAGACAGCTTCCTTTTGGGTCCACAGTTAATCCTGTTGGATGTGGTTCGTCCATCTTGGTGATATGCTGACATTACATCACAAAGACTTGCTGCCTTGGTTCAGATGCGCCAGCAAGACGTGCACCAACAATTTGTCCTCTTTTGAACTCTGGTATGTCACCCATAATATTGTGTGTATTGCAATATTTTCAGCAAAACTGTGCTCGTACCTGCTAATTGGACCTTCACACTTTGCTCCTGTTGGTTCAATGTGCAGTTAATAAAGATTGGCCACCAGGCGGGTCCAATTTAGCCATGAAACCTCCCACACTAAAATGAGGGCTGTTTCAGTTTCATTGTCCAACCCCTGTATTAGTGGTTCACTCAATAAAGGGCTAATTGGAGGATGAATGGCGGTAAACCAAGGGCAAACTGGATTCTCTGGACTAAGGCAGAGGTTCCCTTCCAGCATGTCAACAACCCTAAAAACACCACTAGAGGTACAGTGGAGGGATTCAGTTCAAAGTATGTTTATCTGATCCGTGTAGCTAAATGAAAGTCAATACACAAATCCACTATGCTAAGCTCTGCTGAGCTTTCCTTTCTTATTTTGTAAAGATATAATAAAAAAACACCCACTGTCTGAATGAGAAAAGCTAGTGGAGAGACTGCCCAAAAGATCTTCACCGATGGGTGCCTCTACAATATATAAGTTTTTGACTTAATGTGCTAGATGCAAACACACAGCCCCTAACTTTTTAAAATTTTATTTGTAAAGAATTTAGAGGATGTATTGTATTTCTTTCATCTCAAATTATACACTACTTTAGGTTTATCTGTCACATAAAAGCCCATATATTTCATGTTAACTTGTGAGAGAATTCAAGGGGACATATTTTTAAAATACTCTAGTCTTCAGTTTTAGCTCTGTGATTGTGACTTTAAGGTATTATTTGATCATTGAAATCATCATACATTGCATTTAATTTGTGTCACACCAAAAAAGTCTTCCCACACATGCACATGCAAAATGTAATCTAAAATCTTAAGCTTCCCCTGAAGACTGAATGATGGCAGTGTGAGAGGAGGCCTGTGAACACAGAGGAGGTGGTCGCTGACAGCTTGTTAAGCTTTGGGTCAGCATCTTTGACTCCATCTGCAGGAGTGACGTGTTCACACACATTTAGAGAAGTAGAAAAGGCTCTCACTGGCTGTAGATTGCACGAGGACTGCAGGTTACAGCAGGAGGATCTGCACTTTACAATTACAGTATTAAGTTAAAAAGGCTGCTTGTTCAACCATTCATCAGGACATTTATAAACATACGATAACTGCCTTAGATTGTATTTTCTATTAACAGCCTCAGGGGAAAAGGGCTCAGTCTTTAATCCATTAAAATTCAGAGTAGTATTCTGTGTGTTATATGTTTGTTCCAGTTTAACCACAAACTGCAGCGTATTTTATCTGGGTATTGTGTCATAGACCTTTCGTCACAGCTGCAGGTCTTTTGGGGGTAGGCCTCCACCAGGTTTATACATCTAGAGAATAGACTGTTGTCCCCCATTGGTCATCAAAGCTCAGGCAGATTTCTCTGTTACAACAATTTCCATACATGAATGGCCTTTGATCTACACTACTTGTGTCCAAACTTGTATTAGCGAACAAATTTGACAAGTTGAACATTTAATTATTGAAATGTTTTTTATTTGATTTGATTTGTTTTATTTTTTCACATGGTGCACAATTAATGAATCCTGCAGTATTTATAAGACAAACTGAGTCATCTATTTAAGAAAGCGGAACAACAAGAGACTCTTGGCATGTTTGCCTTATTAAAAGGAAGCCCTAAAATTTCCTGATTGTTTTCACTTTTCTTAGTCTAGGAGTTAGATTTTTTGGCTATTCTCAACACAGGGATGGGAAATGAAAACTTGCTGTTTGTGGTTTAATGAAAAGCCATTGCCTGTGGCCCAATAACCAAAAAAGCATGTCTGGCGAGGGAGAGAGTTCAGTCCAGACAGACGTGTCTCATTGGCTTTACCTTTCTCATACCTCATGTCGGCCTTGACAAACAGCTTGTTCTCCAACAGCCTCTAAAGAACCAGACGGACGTGCTTCTTGTGCTCCTCCAGCGACTGTGAATAAATGAGAATATCGTCCAGGTAAACGAAAACAAAAACATTTGAGTAGTCCCTTAGTATGTCATTTACTAAGGCTTGGAAACATGCAGGAGTGTTGGAGAGTCCAAAAGGCATTAAGCAGTACTCAAAGTGACCGAGAGGGTTTTGAAGGCCTTCTTCCACTCATCCCCCTTACGGATTCGTAGTAGGTGGTAATCATTACACAGATCCAGCTTGGTAAAATGAGTGACACCATGCACCGGTTCAAACGCCGAGGAAAGCAGAGGGAGAGGATACTTATTCTTGACGGTGATATTATTTAACCCTCTAAAATCTATACAGGGCCTCAGAGAGCCATCCTTTTTTCCCACAAAAAAGAAGTCGTCCCCCAGAGGAGAAGATGAAGGGCGAATAATCCCTGCTGCCAGAGACTCTTTAATATACTTCTCCATCGCCTCTCTTTCGGGGCGTGAGAGATTGTAGAGACAACTAGAGGGTAATGGAGCTCCTGGCAATAGGTCGATGGCACAGTCATAAGGACGGTGAGGAGGAAGAGACAATGCCTTGGATTTACTAAAGACTGGAGCAAGGTCATGATACTCAAAGGGGATGCTGGAGAGATCACAGGGGTCCGCCTCCTGAAGTTCTGCCGGAGATGGACCAGGGGGTACGGCAGAACGGAGACAGGTGGAGTGGCAGGAAACAGACCAGGACTGAATGTTTTTGTCCTTCCAATTAATATGTGGGTTGTGAAGCTTTAACCAGAGGAAACCTTGAACGATGGGTGGATTGGCGGATGGAAAAACAAAGAAAGTTATGGACTCACAGTGATTTCCAGAAATGATGAGATGCACGGGTTTTGTCTGATGGGTGATTTGAGGTAGCTTCCTTCTGTCCAGAGCAGTCACTCGGAGAGGAACAGGCAGGGGTTCAGTTTCTATTGAGAGTTGGTCGATTGCCGGCTGGTCGATGAGGTTTTGCTCACATCCCGAATCCATGAGAGCGGAGAGAGAAACAGATTGTGACCAGAAAGACAGGGTAGCAGGTAAGGTCAAGCGAGGAGAGTTTTTTTCCATAGATGAATGGTCCTCGCCTTTAATGGCAGACCTGGAGGTTTAAACGAACTGGACAGGTGGCTAGAAAATGGCCTGGAGATCCACAATAAATGCATAAATGGCTGGTGACTCTGCGCTGACGCTCGTCAGGGGAGAGCCTTGTCCCACGTGCATTGGTTCTGGTTCTGGAGATGCTCGAGGAGATGGAAGCACAGGATGTGGAACGGTGACACTGAGTGGCTTGGAAGGTGGATTCTTCCGACCCCGTTCCCTGGTGCGGTCGCGGATTCTATGGTCAAGACAGATGCTGAGGTCGATCAATTCGTCCAGAGTAGATAATTCGTCCTGGGTAGCTAATTCATCCTTCAATTCGTCCTTTAGAGCATGGTAGTAGGCACTCTTTAATGCAGCTTGGTTCCAACCTGACGCTGCAGCCTTAATGTGAAAATCAATCGAGAAGTCAGCCACTGAACGATCACCCTGTTTTAGATTCCATAGTTCGTGGGAGTTAGAAGATTTGTCAGAGTCGTGGCTGAAAACCTGTTTAAATTCCCTTATGAAATCATCGAAAGAAACACCGTAGGAGGATGGTTCAGGAAATCGAGCCTGAGCCCAGAGCAACGCTCAACCTGACAGCAGGGAGATGACATAAGCAATTTTACCATTGTCGTTGGAGTAATTTCTAGCAGAGAAGTTCAAAATTATAGAAACTTGCAGTAAAAATCCCTTGCATTTACTCGGCTCACCACAGAACCTTTCAGGAGAGGGTGGACGGATCTCAGGTGGTGCTGCAGAATGCAGTGGAGGAGACACAGGAACAGGCTCAGGAGATGGATTAGGCACCATAAAACTGTGTAGAAACTGGGTAAGACCAGAGAGCTGTTGATTAATTTCATTTTGCATTTTGTTTAGTTCCTTCAGAGCCACTTCATGAGTATGAAGGAGAGTCTGCTGGTCTAATAAAGCCTTTTGCATAGCGTTTGCTGGACTGATCTGTTTGGCTGAGTGTTCTGTCATGTTTGGGTTTTTTAAGTGCCGACCCCACATGCAGAACACAAAGACAAAAGAGCTTTAAAGATGTTTATTTTAAGAGATGTAACTGGGGAGCGAGGCGAGAGCCAGGTCCAGGGAGGAAACACCTGCTGAAGCAGACACTGGGAGAGAGAGCAGACTGATGAGTTCACGGCCAGTTGGAAAACAGAGTAGCTGAGCGTCATAGAATGAGTCTTACTGTTTGGAGAAGGGTTCCAGGTTTAGAAGGGAGGTTTTGGTATCCGGGGTCTTTGTTTCCTGTGTGGGTCCAGGAGCAGCGGAGGAGTGCGGTGGGAAACTAACAGGTTGGCTCAAGATGGTCAGAGACTCCAGGAACTGTTATGCTGCCAGTCGCGGGGCTTAGAGAATCCAGGAGAACAACGGAGAAGAGAGACTGAGAGTTCGGGCATCCAGTGGGTAAATACCACGGCGTCACGAGGAAAGGTTTGCTCAGTAAAGAAGCCAGGAGCAGACGACAATCCAAACTTCCAGGAGAGCACCTGAAGGCAACAAGGAAAAACACAAGAAATCAGTTACTTGTATGAACAAGTCAACGAAGAGATTCCCAGGAGATTAATTTCAGGAGGCTCTGTGGTACCAATAGCCGGCAAACACTCGGCTCCGGCAACTGGATGGCAGTTCCTTAAATGCAGAGAGTATGATGAGGCTGAGTGGAAACACCTGTGCCGCTGGCCACACCACACTCCAACCGAACCTGGCGCCATCTGGTGGTGGAAAAGGAAAGGCGCACTGGAGAGCAAAAACCCACAACAGAATGACAAAGAGCCTCGGATCATAACACCTCAACCAAACTAGTTAGGTTATCATAAGCTATTTACTAAACATGCTGCTGTAGGCTTACACTGCTGGAGGACATAGGGACCACTTTTCATCATTCTATCTCTATTCTCCCATTCTGCAGTAATTGTGAGTTAAACCTCTAACTTTATGCTCTCTGTACTTTTTCTTGTCACAGTAGCTTCATCTGCTCTGTTCCTTTTTGTCTGTGACTCCTTTCTGGAGAGAAATATCAGCTGGGCTGCTGTAGAGCTAATTTACAGTTACCTTTTGTATCTCTGCTTCTTTTTCTACACTGTGCCTTTTGAAAGTATTCAGCCCACTTGAACTGATTGACCTTTTGCCTAATTTCAATGATCCACCATTAGCCTAAATGACTGATAATGATCAACAGAATGCACCTATGTGTAATCAGGTCTCTGAATAAATGCACCTGCTCTGTGATCGTCTCAGAGGTCTGTTTAAAGCCCAGAGAGCATCATGAAGAACAAAAAACATACCAGGCAGGTCCCAGATACTGTTGTGGAGAAGGTTAAAGCCAGGTTTGAATAGAAAAAGATTTCCAAAGCTTTAAAAATCCCAAAGGAGCTCTGAGAAAGAGATAATATTTATATGGAAGGAGTATCAGACTACTGCAAATCTATTAAGACCCGACCACCCCTTGAAACTTTTAGCTAAAACAAAGAGAAGACTGATCAGATCAAAATAACAGAAATGTAAAACGGTCCCAAGTAAATGGATTATTAAAGTTCAGCAATGCTGACAGTGCCAGTAACAGTGCAAATTATGGTCCTAAATAATGGTGCAGAATGTTCCTTGAATGTCCCCAGGTTCAGTCTCTGCATGTGGATGCAGAGTGCAGATTACAGTTTTAACATTTTAACAGTCTGATGGAAAAAGGGGAAAAAAACTCTTGAACCTGGTGCTTCTGCACTGGATGCTGCGGAGCCTCTTCCCAGAGGGCAGCAGGAAGAACAGTGCATGATAGGGGTGTGTCATGATACTTAAGCTTTCTTAGGAAGTCTAATCTGTCCCTTCTTGTAGACGCTTCACAGTTGTACCTCCAGTGTAGTTTGTTGTCCAGGTGAACACCAAGGTATGTATACTTATCCACCACCCCCATTTCTTCTCCCATGATGTTAACTGGATTCAACTTGTTTCTGTTTCTGCTGAAATCTAGGGTCATGTCCCTTTTTTTTTTACATTCAGGATCAGATTATTGTTTACACACCATGCAAAACGCTGTTCACCAGCTCTCTGTACTAAGCTTCTTGTCCATCTTTGAAGCACACATTGACTGCAGAGTCATCTGAGTATTTCTGCAGGTAACAGAACTCTGTCTGGTACTGAAAGTCAGAGGTGTAGAGATTAAAAAAGAATGGTGAGTGTACTGTACCCTGTGGTGATCATTTGGAGATTCGAGTGGAGATCTACTTGGATCATTTCCTGTGTTTCTGGGACACCGTGGATTTTACCCACTGGTTGCCACACCCAATCCTTATCTCCTCAGAAGATCTACAGCTCACATCAGTCAATCCAGAAAAGCTTCTCGAGCTCCCTTCAGGTACGGTCTGCCACAGCCGATCTCCATACTTCTATTGGATAAGTTCATTCAAGTGGAATCCTTGGAAACAAGACACTCCTGGATGTCCAAACCATCTCTGTTGGAAAACCATGACAAACGTACCCTTCCAGTCTTCTAGAAAACTACACGTCCAGTTGCCTAAACGGAATTTTCCTAGTGTACCCTTCCAGGACAACCTAATCACAACATCCACAGTAAAACCGTTTCAACTTTAATTGCAGTCTCCAAATTTCCGAGCTACCAGAACTCACCAATTCTCTGCTGTCTCTCTAGAGTGACGAACCCCAGACAGTCCAATTCCCGTTTGAAATCTTCTCTCAGAATACCTGTTGAAACTTTCAATAAACCTTTTATATTACTTTTGTGTTCTGTGTTTGGGCTAGAGACCTAAAACCCAAACATGGTACATACTGAGCCTGCTTCGGGTTCTGATGGAGGTTTCTTCCTGTTCAAAGGGAGTTTCCTCTCCAATGTCGCTACATGCATGCTTGGTGTCAGGGACTGCTGAAGAGTTAATGAAACAATGCAAGCGAATATCATCACCACAATGTCATCCCAGAGGAGCATGTCTTGTAAGTAAATGACTGGATACAATCAGCTGGTTTTCCTTGATAAATTCTTTGAACTAATCTGACTGTATTGTCTCTATAAATGCTTTGAGATGACATGTGCTTTGAACTGGCACTATATAAATAAGCTGAATTGAATTGAGTTAAATTTGGTGAATAAAATACAAGAGACAGAATTTTTCCATTTTCAGAATATTTGTTGGCGAGAGCCTTAGCTCAAAAACTTTTCCCATTGACATTAACCGCCTGCACTGGGAGATCAAACTGGTGCCATGGTTTGGCTGCAGTCTGAGTTCATAAAAAAAGGTCGCAAATAGTCCCTGCCAGACACTCGCTGTATTTCTGGGGTTATTGTCTGGGTAGGTCAACTTCAGCCTGCGCTCCAGGTTTTTCATATTTTGTCAGCATTTTTAACTAATAATTTTAAATTTTCTTTTAGCTCTGTCCATATCGGTACTGAACAGCTTTACTGATTATTATGTAGAAAACCATCTCCACAGGCTGATTCTTCCCCCACCATGTTTCACTGAGGAGTTGATGTGTTGACCATGTTAATGCACAGTCACAGGCATCCCCCCTTACATTGACCAAAGGATTTCATTTTGCAGTTATCTGATCAGACAATGTTCTAATGTTTACTGTGTCTCCAACACAGCCTCTGGCTTTCCCTCGATTAAAACGTCTTTTCTGTCAGTTATGTGCAAAGGCTAAATTTGTGACATATAGTTTAAAATATGTTGGTATTAACTTGAGAAGATGTGGAATGTAGCAAAGCAAACACGATTACTGTTATGAGATTTAAGATCTCTTACATCAAACACAATTTATGGTTTTAGCTTGCACTCAGCTGCAAGATTCTTAAAAAAAACGTCATCATCTGCACCGATTATGCCAAAGTCCTCTCCTACTATTTAACAGCACTCCGTCTTCATACTCATATTTCAGTGTATATAAACATTTTAAATTTCCCACAAGCTGTTGAAGCTCTACCAAAGAACTGGCCGCTCATGGGAAATCCTCTCTCTCTCTCTCTCTCTCTAGCATGTAGCCCTTTTCTCAGCCATGTCATCACCAAAAGGATGCCTTCATATCCTGATGCACTTTACAAAATTTATTAGGCATTAATTCTGCTGCCAGTTCAGTTAGTGTCACTCATTATTTTCCTCCACAGAGTCCAGAAGTGCCGCTTGCATTGCTGCTCAGTCTTCATCCCAACTATCCCACAGTCTCCAACCCACACACACATCAGCTGAAACTCTATCCGCCTAATGGCCTGGAATACCCCTGCTCAGGCTGATCATCACTCCAATTTTCTCTTGAAAAGGGCAGTTTTGATAAAACCGCGGGATGGTGTGATGTGACGGGAGAGGTGGAGGTAGGCAGAGGGGTGTAAACACTGGAGTTACCATGGAGGCGGCACATGAAGAAGTCTGAAAGCCTGTGTGTGTGAGTGAGTGAGTGAGTGTGTGTGTTATTGTAGACTTGGAATGACCCTCTCACCACAGAGGATGTGGGAGTAAAGGGGAAAGAGACAATTCTCAGTTTTTCATGCTCTGAGTTTTTGAAAATGCAGAAAGATTAAAGGGCCCAATAATAAACAGTGGAAAAATCTGGGTATGTTATACCTTCTGTTTTTCTCCTGCATGTGGAACCTGAGAAGACATACAATCGTCTCAGTATACACATTTAATCAAAGACTAATACAGCGGCTGTGTCAGGATGTCAGGAAGCGTGCCATCAAATATTTATATGCCAGGCAGCAGCTCAACCATTTCCTCATATTTGGCTTTACTAATTCCTGCACTTCTCCCCTCTCTGGTTTCAAAACAGGCTGAATCCAGTGGAATCATGTTGGTCGCTTTGTAGCTGAAATAGCCGCGACCAGAACCAGACTAACCGGGACCTGCTCATTGTGACTCCACAATCTCTTTGTGCACCCTGAACCCTCACCCTTGACCCCAGAGACTTGAGGAGGAATAAACTGCTTACTTCAGGCTGCAGGGTGCAGTGTGAGGTTGCAGAGTTTAACATTGAGATGAACACAGGGGCATGGTTAACAAGGAAAGCTTTTCAGACCAGAGATGAAAAAAAATACTTATAACAAAGCAAGAGTTGGCTACATGCAGGGTAAACACCCTGTCTGAAGTGTAATCTTTGCATGCAGTGCTACAGACAAACATTTCTCTCCTCATTCATCTTTTTTTTCCCTGGGTCTGTCTTTAGCTTCAAGCCTTTTGTCAAACTGCCATTTTCTGCAGGAGCATTGGGTTCCACTTTTTGTCAGGCTGCCCTGAGCAGGACACAGCGGCATGAAGAGGGATCAGCAAATACACACAGAGATCTGTGGCTGAGGCATATGCATGCTTACAGTACAAAGAGCACTGTAAAAAAGAAATCCGTAAAAAAACAGACAAGGTCCTGCTAATTTTCTGCCAGGACCTTTTCTGGTTTTTAATGGATTAAAAAAAATTCAAAAACGAACATCATCCACTTTTTTTCACAGTTTTTTTTTCTCTAAATATTTCTCCAATGTAAATTACTCTAAATTGTTGCTCGTTGTCATCAGTGGAGTTACTTAAATGGCTCTGATAAATATGGCTAAAAGATCTGTAAAAATAAATTACAGAAAATTCCTTCAAATAATTACAGTTCTTTATCCTGGGAATTTACGGACATTTATTACAGTGAGGAACTAATGACCTCCTAATTGATTCCTCCGTTTCTGCTTTGTTTGACATATTTAATGGTTTCAGATCATCAAACAAGACTGAAAAAAGCCAATCAACGTAAATAAAAAAATGTCTACCATAAAATTATTGTATCGGCCTATGATATTCTAAAACTTTGAATTTGTTCAATATTTGTTTGATGATCTGATGCAATTTTGTGAGACAAAAATCTAAAGCAGAAGTACCAAAGAAGAATGAAATTACTTTTTCACAGCCCCGTATTTAAAGGATCAGCCTAAAATGACGCTTTAACCTGTGAGCAACCTCGTCTGCACCACAGCTCAGATCACCAAAATCCTAGATGTACATTTCTGAGGGCACAGGAAACCCACAGGTTCTAGCAGCGCATGAATGACCCCTAACCAAAAGAGGAGTCTACCTCACAGTTACATAGCTCTACTTCCACAGTCAGCGCCAAGACCAGGCTGCGTTGAGCCAAGCGCAGAAGTCCGCTGGAGCCATAATGTGGGTTCAGAAGGTCCATACTGAGAAACTCCAATCCCTGTGCCGCACTTTAGAGGCAAAAACATCAGCAGGTCTATGCAAGTCCTGTAAAAGTAAGAGGGGTTGATGTGGTACTACTATAGCATAACCAGAATCATATGAGTGGTTTTATGAAGTTTGAAAGTCCATAATGAAGGAGTATTAAATGATTGCATTGCCTTGAGGTTGGGGAGTAAGGGGTGTGCAGTGTGTGTGTGTGTGTGTGTGTGTATGGGGGGGTGGTGATATAAAAAAACAGCTTTCTCCCATGAACTCCTCTGGCAACTTCATATTTATTTGAATTTCGCAAACTCACCCAGCCTACTACAACCAGCCCTCTTTCCCCGTTGTCACCGCTCCTGCCTAAAATAACCCCAAACTCTGCAGTATGCTCATTTTCTGCTGGCTTTTTGAAATCTGGCTCCGTTGTTCTGCTAGTATTGAGAAAGCTGAAGGGTTGATGGGGGCCACCTCCGGGTTTACCAAGGGACTCAGGCAGTAGCGAACGATCATGAATGAAACAATAAAATGTATCATCTGACAAGGAAAGGCAAATTTATTTCTACAACAGTTCAGTGCAAATGTAATTTAAAGTGCTTTATAAAAATTAAAAATAAAATATAAGAAACATAAAAGCAGAATAAAAGCAAATAAAGAAAAAAAGATGATAAAAGCAGATAATAAAGCAAATAAAACATTTGGACCATAACCTTAGACTAATGATTCCTTTGTAAAAAATGTAACTTCAACAGTCAACGGCAGCTGTAAATAACTGGATCTTTAACTGTGACTTCAAAGAACTCAGGCTTTCAGCAGGTTTACAGTCTGCTGGGAGTTTGTTCCAGATAAGTAGAGCAGAGGAACTAAATGCTGCTTCTCCATGTTTGG
>JAUZNJ010031334.1:0-14274 GCA_034780135.1 Jordanella pulchra | reverse complement strand
ATCAAAAACTTTGCAATAACCTTTTCTTATGTAACTGAAGATGTTAGAAACATCCAACCGTGTTGGAGTTACATCTGATCGATCAGCTAAATATTAGGTTAATGAAGAGGAAGCCTTCCAACCTCTAAGACTTAGAGCTCATCACCAAAGATCACCTGTTAAAATACCAGGGAACTGATTGATTGCAGAGAAGGACATAAATAAGTTTTGGCTTGCTGTTTTTTTTTTTTTGTTGTGAAAGTAAAACCAATTTCCTTTTTTTCAAAGTTGATAACTGTTTTGTATTTTTACAAAAAAATATATATGTGTGATCATTTCCTATCAGAAGCAAACATTTAGTTTTCCTAAAGATAGTTTGAGTTCTAAACTTGTAACTTTAGGCTTTACTGTGTGTTTGGTTGCTTATAAGTTAAAAGGACAATGAAAACCTATTATCATGTCCTGCTATTATAAACCAGGTTTCCAAATCTCACAAAATCACACATCCTGCACCATTTATCAGAGCATGAATAAATGAGTCTTTTTGTTTTTGCCCTGTTCCTATTTTCTACCCCCATCAAAGTTATCTGGACTGTTTGTTTTCCAAAAGCCTGATGCCAGTGTCACCTGGACAAAGCACCCAAAATCTCATAGCGATTTATAAACTCTATATGTTAACATCGATAGAAAAGGAAATGATTTTTCCTTATATGCCCTTCAAACAACCGCTTGGCTTGTATAGTACCTGGTATCTAATGTCACTAAAGCCGCTTTATGCTGCAGTTCTCCAACGGTGATATTCATGGATGTTTTTATCTCACTTAAACTTGGATCCATATTCAATCTGGTTCGTCATGATTCTTGGTTTTTAATAATATTGAATCAAATTCATACAAAAACATATTGTTTTCAACTAATTTCGGATTAGCTAAATAACTATGAGTCTTATTTTATATCGATACCTAATAATAATTACCTAAAGTGAAGTATTAATTAAAAAAAGCTTTTCTTTATATTTACTCTTTTGGATTATTTAGAGTTGACACGTGGCATTAAAGACTTA
Source organism: Jordanella pulchra (assembly GCA_034780135.1). NCBI lineage: Eukaryota > Metazoa > Chordata > Actinopteri > Cyprinodontiformes > Cyprinodontidae > Jordanella > Jordanella pulchra. The sequence goes on along the minus strand of JAUZNJ010031334.1, from coordinate 13,232 downwards.
TTTCCTAACATTGGTTTTTGTTTTCCACTGAATAGATCTATAAAAAAAACCAAACAAACAGGATTTTTCTTGTATTAGCAGAGGCGGAATATGCTGCTGCACTTAAAGGCTGATTTTATTACAAGCCTTTCTTTCATAGCTTCCAATTAGTGTGGAGGCTGTTTCATTTTGATTTGGTTTTAAAGTAGGCATCCACATTCAGTCTGCAGTTGTTTTTCCCCAGTTAAAATTTACAGCTTAGTGAAGCTTTGAACCGTGCCTTTTGTATAGTTTCTTTTAGGGTTTGTTTTGTAAGAATATTTTCTAATACCACTTTTGGTAACAGCAAAGTAAGGTTAGAAACACAGAACATTTGTCAGCTCAGCTTTGTCAGAGAGCAGCATAAGATCGATACCTTGTGGATGTAAAACACAGCTGTCTGCACATGCACCAGGTGTAGGCCTAATGGAGCTGGTGATGGAGCCGGACATGAGCTGCGGAGAGGAGGCAGCAGCAGCTGTCAGAGAGCTTCAGCTCATCCTGCAGGCCCTGGGTACCTGTCAAGGTAACATGTCAGGTATGAAAATCCCTTACATTCCCTTCTACTAATTTTTTTTCTCTGTTTTCTGCTTGTATTTTTAATAGAAATTGTATTTTGTATTTGTATTTTCTTTATGCATCCCTTACTACTATTTTTTTATTTCCCCAGAGGGCCAGCTGAGAGTTGATGCCAACGTGTCAGTACACAGACAAGGAGAGCCGCTGGGAATCAGGACGGAGGTGAAGAACATCAACAGCATTAGATATCTGGCCAGGGCTATAGGTGAGGAGGGAAGAGGTTAAAATGGAAATGCGGGTTCTCACTACATGGCATAAAAATGTATACCAGCAAACCGGATGCGATAGACAACAAATGAAAACACTGTCCAGTGAAACTAATAGAGCTTGTATTTGTCTTCATGAAATTCACTATTTTTTCCCACATTTTTGTTTGTTTTTATTCTTAAAAACTGCTTGAACTGCCTTCAAGTGACATTAAGGCTGCAGCTCACTAGTTTACATTGCAGTAGTTTTTGCTTCTGTGGACAAAATATTAGTATCAAGGCTTTAAAACAAATAGTGTGTGCTGCCATCAGGGGGATGTTAGGAACCTGAAGATAAGAATCAATAAGAAAAGCAAAAATGATGAAATTGGAGTTTTTTAATGGAAAGCTATTTTACTTAACTTTATTCCTAAGCCTTGAATGGATGAAATGTTAAGATGGTTAAAGAAGAGTTGAGGGTTACAGATTGGCAACCATTTAAACCCAGTCAGGTGAGAGATCGTCTGACTTTCCCACTGTAATAAAGATAATCTGTCATTCAAGGTTTCATCGACCCCGGACCGAACCGTAGCTGGAAACAATCAGCACTTAAAGTGTTTGATGCATTTGATGTTCAGTTGAAATATTTCTCAGATACGTTGTAGCAGAAGTCAGTGTGGCAGCAAGTGTTTGGCATTAAACACCAAATTCCATTCGCTCTTTTTATCGCGTTCATGTTTTCTTGTGGTTTATTTTGCCAGACTTTGAGATCCAGAGACAGACTGAGGTTGTGCAGCAAGGAGGGACGGTGCAAAACGAGACTCGGGCATACGACTCCAAATCAGGGTAAGTGGATGAAAAAGCAGTGCTGTGATGCCAAGATTTAGCCATTACAACACCCTCTGTCTGGGATCCCTGCCTGGTTCATTAGTCCTACGCTTTGCTGAGGATGAACCATCATGGTAATGATGATGAATAGAGCCATTTGGACGCTGCTGTCGGCCCGTGTTATCTGTGAGCTATGTGCAGCTCATGGCACCACAGAATGAGCTCGCTGCCTCACAGCTGAGGCCTCCATCATCCTCTGGGACGCTGGCCGCTTCCCATAAGTCCTTGCATATCCCAGGCACACGGCAAATCATGTTCAACATCTTTTCTGATGGAGCCTTTTCCTGTGAAAATAGAGAGGAAACAAATCCATGCACATACGGCCACTGTCCTTATTTATTGTTCTCATATTTGAGGGTTTTCATTGGTTAATCCATTGGATGTTGTTGGTATTAATTTATGAATAGAATATCAAAGTGTTTGTGTTCATTACTGTCTTTTTTTATCCCTCCCAAACAGTCAAAAAGCTTGACATACGCAGCCAGCTAGAATAGAAGCTTAAGCTGACAAACTAAAGACTGGGAATTATCATTTTAATGTAAAAACGCTGCAGGATGGGATGAGGTTCCACAGTGGAAATGTTGTTGGCAATGTGGCCATGCAGGAAGAAGGGTTTAAATCCCAGCACTGGTCTTTTTTTTTTTTTGGTGGTATTTGTACACATGTTCACTCTGCTTGTGTTGGATTCTGTCTGAGTGAAAAAAAAAAATATATAAACAACAAAAATGATACGTTTTGTAATAAACAGCTGATAAATATTAACAGCCAAAGTATGTTGTATAAACTCACTGAACTCTGGGTCAAAACTGCACAGCATTGTGGGAGATGTATGAGGAGGAAAGGAGCCCCTCAGTCTCTAACAGCCAAGCTAAGCAAGGTTGCAGATAAGGCTGAGCTGGTTTTATAGATTTAAGGTTTCAATTTAAAGTCTGACAGTTTTTTTCTTCTGTCCTTCTTTTAAATGGATAAAACAAACAAAAAGATCAATATTTATCCATATTAGCTTATAAGACAGGCTTATATTGTGATAACATTAACAGCCATTAACTACCCAACCTTACAGTCCTTGTGTATTTTAGTTGGTCTCTAGAAATTACCATTAGGGATGAACATGTTTTGTTTTTTCCACTGTCTAGCTATGTTACCAGCTATACCCTGGATAGGCGACCTGCTCAGGGTTTATCCCAACTCTTGTCCAGCGACTCCAGGAAATAGACACAACCTCCTCAGCCAGGTTTAGATCCCAGTATGATGGATACTTTAGGTTGGTTTTTATTGTTGGTTGTCTTGTACAGGGACTGTTTTATCTTCTCTAATATTGTTTTCAATTTAGATAAAGTTGAAAATCATCGACTTTACATTAGAGCTGTTCCGGATAGATATTGATATCTAAAACCGGTCCAATATCAGACAAAAAATGAGTATCAGAATATATCATCCTGCCTCTAAAATCTCTGATTTCATGCTACATGATACAGAAACACTTTCATTCTATCCACTTTTTTAAATTAATCTAAATCTGGTAAATAAATAATGAGACAGTTGTTCTCATACCTGATGTTAATTCTTCTCTCGTTGAGGAGTATCACTTGATCAAACCTTTTCTATCATTCCACACTATAAAATAGGGTAATAAAAGTTGAAATCATTCATGCTGATATCGTTTTGGGTCAATGTCAGCCCTCAAAGCTGTAATATTGGTATGATATTGGAAATGAAAAAGTTGTATTGGGATACCCCTAATCAACATGTATAAATAAGGACTGGCATTGCTGGCAACAAAACAAACCCCGCTGGTTTTATTTGTTATAAAAATGAATATTATGAACATTTTGGGCAAGTTCTCAAAGCACTGCCTGTTCACAGAGTATCAGGAAATATTTACAAATAGTACAACTTATGTCGCTCTAAAGATGCACTTCCACCCACATATAATACTTGAACATCTCAACAAAAGCTGTGCCTGGGGGACTGTGGATCATGCAGGGGGCTGGGAGCAGCCTCAGCTGTGATTGACAGCCGCACATAGAGACGCAATAATTGGCGAGCTAAACGAACCCCGATGCAACCAAACAGCCTTGATAAACAAAAATGAATCGTTCACATTCCTTGTAACCTATTGAAAAAAAATGAATAGAAAACCATTACTGTAGACTAAAAAGACAAAACTCACCCCCTTCTGTCCAATAATGAGCCTTTTTCTATTTTTTAAATAATTCTTCTCTTCAAAATTGATGTTTTTTTTCCAATAGCTTTTAGGTCATGTGAGTTACTGATACAAAACTCATTTAAAATCAGATTGGACAGATAATGTCAACTTTTTCTATCCAGTTTTAAGGCATTACAATGTTTTTATCAACCTTTAACATGGAGATAAACATGATGGATTTTCATTTCTTGTTGTAACAAGATCATTTAATGTACTGTCGGTCCCTAAGGGAACCACTGGTGACGTCAGTTTAAGCCGCTCTAAGCCTATAGCAAAAATCAGATGCACTTACCACTGTTTGACCTGAAGAGGGCGCCAAGCGGGCGGTTTTAGTCTCAAAAGTAGAATTTTAACAAATGTGTTGTTAATTGTGCCTGAGATATGTAGAGAGTACCATTAAACATCTATGTAAACAGTTTATCAGCAGAACTGAACAGAATCATTTGAAGGCCCTCTAATGGCCCCTGAGCCTTAGATTGAACCTCACTGCCCTAAAGAATCACACTGTGGATTCATATCATGTGTATCTTGTTGTTTTAGGGAAACTGTTCCAATGAGGGACAAAGAAGGCCTTCAGGACTACAGGTGAGGCTTTCATTGATATCATGTCTCACTAGAGCAGGAGTAGAAATATTTATTGATAGATTAATAATTCAGATCAAACCAGATGATTGGGGCTTTGAAGAGAAAGGTGACGTTAACAGAATCTGTATTCAAGCACGAGTCCTCCCCCTTCACTCTGAGCTTATCTTTCCCGCTCTGAGAGGCTTCTCCCCTCCGCCTTCACTCATCTTCTTCCAGGTTTATGCCAGAGCCCAACCTGCCCCCTCTGATTGTGTTTGAGGATAACGCATCGCTGCCTGCGGGTATCGACGCGCGCCAGGCGGTAGTGGTGCAGACGATAAAGGAAGGGCTGCCAGAGTTACCCGGCATCAAAAGAGACAGGCTGGTTCAGACGTACGGCATCCTGCCAGAGCACAGCTTCACTCTGGTGGTGAGTTAGTGGGAGGCTGAAATAAAACTAACCGTTTAATGGGATTAGATCCTTTAGTCTTTGTTAACTTAGCTTGCATTCAGTTCAACTCTGCTTGGACTTATTACATGCCGGGTGAATGATTTACATGCTCAGTGGTGGAATATTATGTGCAGAATGAGGATGGATTGATGGAGTACTTTGAGGAGGTGATGAAGTCAACCAAGAGGGAGCCCAGGAAGGTGATTGGCTGGGTGACCAACGAGCTGTTAGGACTCCTCAAGCAGCAAGAGCTGAGCGTGAGCCAGAGGTGAGATCACTCCCAGGAAATGGCTGTGAGGGACTTAATATAAAATATTTCTCATAAATGACAGCTCCTTACAAAAGTGATCATTAAAAGTCATCATTATAATTTGTCAACTTCCAGCCACAATCTTTTGGGGGGTTTTGAGTAACAAACTCATACAAAGTTCCTCGTTAATGTTTTCCAGTGTCGTAAAATTTGCAGTCCTGCCCCATTTTACTCTGTTACCCCGTTCATCAAATCCAGTTTAACTACTTATCTCCAGAAGTCGTTAAAAAATCGGAAGAACCCTGATGCTTTTTTTTTATTAGAGAGAACTTTAGCAAACAAACAGCATCACAAAGACCAAGAAGCTCAGCAAACAGTTTAGGGAGAAGTTTCTGAAGAACTTTAATGTAGAGTTAGGTTATATGAGCTAGACTGTGACAAAGCAGGCCAGACAAGTAGATAAATATTTAAAATAGCAGCTGTCTAATTTAGCATTAGCTCCAGCTGCTATGGTTGGGGACTCTGTTTACAGAACTCAATGATGGACTGAGCCACATAAAGTCATGTTTGCAATTTTCCACAAATCATTTATGGGACAAAGGAAAACATTTAGAAGCAAAGCCATTGTCAGATAAGAGTTCTTTTAAAGACATGAAAGAAAACAAAGGCCTAGTCAAAGTCCAGGCTTTAGTACAAGCTTGAATGCTAATGTTTACAGATGTTTTTCTTCCAATCCAACTGAATTGAGATATTGTAAATAAAAGAAGGCCTTAAGATCTCAGGTTCTAGATCCATGAAGTTAAACATACAGCTGTACTACTGATTCAAGATGAATGTAGACAAATGTGGGTCATCGTTTTCTTTTCCATTCACAGTTGTGTACTACTTTTTGTTTTTGTCTATTGCAATAAAATAAATTAAAGTTTGTGTTTGTAATGTGACAATATTTGAATATATTCAGAGTGTGAAAACTTTCAGTATAAAATATCGAGTATTAAAAGGGAAACAAGTTAGTTTTTCTTGCTGCTCTTAGCTTGGGAAGCAGCAGCTGCTTTTCTTAAAGATTTGTTGACTTTAAAGGTTTCCTCCATGTTTATCGGTAAATAAATGTAAAACAGAATCTTATTGTGTCAATGCAGTGACTTTCAGTTGGTCTTTCAGTGAACAGTGTTGGTAATTTGCTTCAAGAAATACGGTCCTCCTCTGCAGAAGCTACACAGAGACAGTCCTTGATTTTACCAGAACTTGTCTCAGACTCTGCATCTTTTAACAGATCTAACATCGGATCAGTACCCAGATCCTAAACCTCATATCAAGGGCGGAAACATGTTAGATAAACATGGATGGAGGGGTGAGTCCTGGCAGTGAACAGCGCTGAGTGAATCTGCAGTCAGACGATAACTGTCACAGCAAGAGTCCAGTCATAAAAGGGAGTCCAATATATCCAGGATCATACAGTTTCCTTTACTCATCCCGCTCTGTTCTTTAATTACACACTGCTTCTGTAGCGAGAGCCATTCCAAGAGTTTCCTTTCTAATCTGTAGCTCATATTAACACCTCATTTCAGTCCTTTTCACTTGTCAAATACTGTGATTGAAAGTGAAGGAGGTCACAGAGCAGAAGCAAATTACTTTTCTGCCCCTTTCTTAGAGGCATAAATGGGATCATTTTGTGTTTACTAATTATTTGTGTCTGTCTCTGAGAAATTCGCTGACAGTCTTATGCGGAAAAAAGCTCTTTAGTCGAACCTGGGATGATGTTTTCCTGAAGAGGAGCTCTTGGCTGGAACAAGCTGAATTTTACACGTGTTGCACTTAAGCTTAAAATTAACAGCCGTTGTTTGTTTAGGCGTGAAATAGTTGCCATGGTTTCATGCTTTCATAATTAAGCTTCTAAAATTGCGGACAGGAAGCCTTTGTCGCCGCTGGCTGTATGAAATGAAACCATTACTTCCTACTGTTTCTGTTCACAGCACGCTGGGCTTCTGAATACTGGACGATTACGACACATCGTTTTCTCTTAACATTATGCAAAGAGGGAGTTTAATCATTTTTGCAGCTGGAATGAAAAATGAAACAGCTGAGTCAGACTGAGATTAGTCAGAGATCACATTGATTGTGTGGAACCTAAAGATTTCACAGTCTGAGAAAGCTTGGAATATAGGTGGAAAGGAGTCTTTATTTCAAGACCTTTCTCTACCTCACTCACTCTCTCTCCTTCTTCACCTTCCTTCCTTAGTTACTTAGTACCTTCTTTTCCTTCTTACTTAGTTCCTTTCCCGCTTATTTACTTCTTTCATCCCTCGTGTACCTACTTAAGTACTTGCCAATTACTTCCAAATCATCCAAGGTTAGAATTTAATCATTTGTGCTGCTAAAGTGAAAAATGATACTGCTGAGTCTGATTTCATAGAGTTCCCAAACAGTCTGAGGGAAAATATTCTGTTTTCAGGAAAACTTATTTTGCTCTAAGTTATGATTTACATGATGATTGACTCACCGACTAAACTCCTTCCTGACTGACTGACTGACTGACTGTTTGTTACTTACTTACCTGTTTACTTGCTTACTTAATTATCTACTCACTGTCTTCATTACTTTTTGACTTCCCTCTTTCCTTCCCTTTTTCTTACTTAGGTAGTTGGTTAATTACTGACTTTTGCACATAATGTTTGTACAGAAACCCTCGTCAATCGAGGGAGAATCTTTGGCTCTTTGAACTGGGAATGTTTTTGGACCATGGGATAAAGAAGGGAATGAAAAAACTCCAAGGTTAGGGTGACCAGTATAAAATCTGGATGGATGCTGATGATCTATGTGGGTATAATAAAATGTCATTTTAGATTTGGAGATGTAAATGTATCTAAAACCCCTGAACTTCTTCTTGTGGCACCATCTGAGGTATTGGCCCTCCAGTTGAAGATGACTCATATGATTCATGTAGTTGTATTCAGGGAGGAAAACAGCTCAGTGATCTTGGTGATTTGGATTTTTTTTTATCTGAATAGGTTGGAAAAAAAAAACAGGTGTGAGAAATTTAGAGCTGTTTCCAGCAAAGCATTGTTCTTTATCACCTTTTTCTTCTCCCTTCAGTCAGGCGATCCCACATTGTTTCTCTCCATCTACCTTACTATTTATATCACTACTAAACATCCATCTATTAAAGTGTAATTTAATTAGGCCTTAATTTGATTCCAGCCCAGTCGTTCCTGCTGCCTTGGCTGAGCTGCTGGAGCTGCAGGAAGCAGGACGCATCTCCTCTTCTGTTTCAAAGCAGGTCAGTGTGCTGCACAGACCCTGCAGTTATTATCCCAGCTCTGTGGGCGAGAGGCTTGTTTGTCCTCTCTTTCTCACCTGCTGCTTTCTGTGAGCCCGCAGGTGTTTCAGGAGATGTGGAGGTTACCGGGAAGGACGGCCGCGCAAATCATCCAGGAGCAGGACCTGGGGCTCGTTAGTGACGCCACTGAGCTGCACAGGATCTGCCAGAAGGTTGTAGACTCACATCCAGGGGAGGTAAGGACTTCATTGAATTTCTGGGGGCTCATTTATTGGGGAGTTTCAATTAGTTAGAATGTGATCAAAAGGTCAACTGATTACAATGACTCACATTAAAAAAGGAAAGCTCAGATTCTTTAAAAAATATCAAGGATTTTGAGAGCATTTCATACTCATAATTTGATAATTATTGCTCACAGCAAATCAAAAAACAACAAATTCACTTTTACAAAAGATTAGAATAGTATGAAGGGCCCAGAGGCCACCACAAAACGACTGGAGGGACGCTGAATGACAGAATCCAACATTCCTGAGGACTGGTGTAAAGTTTCCAAAGTTGGTGATGATTAGAGGAGTGATGTCTGTGGGTCACTGTCCAACCATTGACTGATCAAGTAGTCAACAGCACAGGAGCACCACAAGGGACAGTACTCTCACTGTCCCTTTTTACTCTCTACACCTCTGACTTCCAGTACCAGTCAGAGTCATGTTAGCTGCAGAAATATTCAGATGACTCTGCAGTCATTGGGTGCATCAACGATGGACAAGATACTGAGTACAGAGAGCTGGTGAACAGCTTTGTGCTTGGTGTGGAAACAATCATCTGATCCTGAATGTCAACAAAACAAGGGAGATGATTGTAGATTTCAGAAGAAACAGGAACAAGTTGAATCCCGTTAACATCATGGGAGAAGACATAGAGGTGGTGGAGGAGTATAAATACCTTGGAGTTAACAACTGGACTGGAGACGTAACTGTGAAGCCGTCTGCAAGAAGGGATAGAGCAGAGTAAACTTCCTAAGGAAGTTTAGCTCCTTCGATATTTGCAAAAAGATGCTGCATATTTTCCATAAGTCTGCTTTGGAGAGTGTGATCCCTTCCACCATCATCTGCTGGGGTTCAGAGCAAATTGCTCAACAAGCTAATAAAGAAGGTTCTATGAACTCCCCTGGAACCTCTGGAGATTATTTCACAAAGTAGAATTACTCAGGAAGTGGAGAACATTATGGACAACAGTGAGAAACCTCTTTAGAAGATTTTTAAACAACAGAGTGTCTTCAGTCAGAGGCTTCTCCAGATCCGGTGCAAGACAGACCGATAAAGAAGATCCTTCCTGCCTGCAGCTGTCAACACCTATAACAACTGGTTCAAAGAAAACAGAACATGAGTTACTGCAACATTTAATTCCCCTTCGGGATAAATAAAATATTTTTGACTTGAGTTGAACTTAATCGAATGTTAGCATCTGACATCGTTCCACTGTCTGATCGGCTTCAGAGTCAGAGCAGCCATATAGTAGAACCTCAACTAGAGCTGCATAGTTCACTGTGGATATGTAGTCATCACAATATGACTTTTCAATAAAACAGTTTGGAGTGCAGTTATTGTCTGCTTATACATATTTCAACTCTCATGGACTTTTCTTGTTCATGCTAATGTAATATTTAGCCAGTTGGACAGAGTCCCAAGGAAGCAGCTGCTCACACATCACATTGCCCAAAATACTAAAGGTCAGAGAGGGTAGTGAAGCACTGGTGAAAAGGCAAGGAGAGAAAAAATAAGACTTTGCAATAAATCTTTATATTTAATTTTCTAATACCTTGCTGCCTTAACCTCAGCAGATCATCCTGTATAGAAGCAGCTATTCATGCAAAAAGAGCTCTGGCCAAATGTGGAACTTGTCTGACCAAAGGTTGCTCTGAGCTTCTCGTTGAGCAGTGAATTGCTGTGATTTCACAGCAATTCACTGCTCAAGTCGCCTCAGGGCATTTCTGCAGAGTCAGTTCAATCACATACACACAGATTGTTTGGGTAGTTGTTTATATAAGGAAACACAGCAGATCTCGTTAAGTCGTTGACTTGCAGAATCCCCCCCCTTTCTATAAGAGCAACAAGCAGCAGTGGACGGTCACTTTCCCTGTGACTTTACAGCAGTCCTCCGGTTGCTTCATTACTGTCAGCTGCACATCCTTTGAAGAGAAAATCTTGTTCAATCACCTCCCGAAGGAGCTGTAATGGGTGGAGATCTGGTGACTGTGCAGACCGTGGACTAAGCTGCACATCGTCATGTTCAAACAGCCTGCAGTAGATGATCTGAGCTTTTTTGGTGCATTATTATCCTGTTGGGAGGAACCATTAAAATATGTGATCAGGGAGGAGTGGAGGTGGTTAGCGATAACCTGAGGTAGGCTGTGGTGTTGAACAATGCTCAGTTAATGCTAAGGAACCTCATGTATGCTGTTTAAATACCTTCCATTAGACAACCACCAGTATGAATTATGGATGTAAAACAGGAAGGATTAAAGCTTGAATTTTCTTTGCACCAAATTCTGACAACATGCCTTATTTAAACTCCCTTTAATTCACTTCCCTGTTATTTCTGAAGCTTGGGTTGAACAGTAGGTCATTTTCATCTCATCTACATGAACTGATGATGTGACCAGTGGGTCTGTCAGTGTAATAAGTCTATATTAAACATAAGTTTCACTTTTTGAAATAAATTGCTTTAAATAATGTTGTTCATACTCATATAATTTGCTGACATGCACCAGATAGTGGAGTCTTAATGTCTGTGTTCTGTTTTTAGGTTTGTGCCATCAGGAGTGGAAATAAGAGAGTTCTGAATAAGCTGATGGGTCTGGTTCAGAGAGAAACCAAAGGTAGAGCCGATCCAGTTCTGGTGAGGGAGATCCTAGAGGAGAAGACTTCATGACACCATCTTCTCTTATTCAGAGCAAAGCCGACACTGTGTGTCTGCTATACACATAATCACAGCCAGATGTTTGCAGTTTGATGAAACTCTTATCCTGGAGCGACTGTTTGTAAATTATTTAAGTGTCATCAACAACACAAATGATTATTCTAACAAATGGGATGTATATTAAGCCAATAAATTTTGATTTGATTTATTATATTCATTTCATTCATGTTTTACTGAATTACAATTAATACACAATATACATTCATCATTTGAATTTGATCATCAAAAGAAGTTCAGTATTATTATTCTGTCATTTTACTTAAAGGAAATTTATAGAAGTAGAAACTGTTTGTTTTCTACTTCTACAAATGAGATGATTGTTTCTTTAAAAAGTACCTGAAGTCATGAGTTTTCATCTGAAAGTACTTACAGACGAACAAGGCTGAAGCTGAAACTGCTGACAAGGCAGAGACTGATTGACTGATCAAAGAACGCCCCCCTGTGGTTGAAGCATGTCATGTTTTTTTATAAAAATAAACCTAAATATGCATTTCTTGTGGTATGAGGCTCTCAATGGTTCCTTTTTAACTCAACATCTTTTACTGGATTTTAATTCGATAAAGCTACAGTTCAGCAGTCAGTGATAGTAGATATTTTAGTACCATTCATCCAAGTGTAGCTAGAAGTCTGCTGTCTGTTTCCACATAGAAATCAGAATAATACAAGCATGTGATGTATTACCTTTGCTCCTACAGCAGATATCAGAGGATGTTCCTGGGTTAACTGGATCTTGTGTTCATTTGATATTGCAGAGCTGTGAAAAAGTATTTATCCCTAAACAGATTTTGCTTTTTCTCCAACACTTTTTAATAGAATTAGGTCACTTTAATTGGTCAAAAGCAACATGTCACGCCTCAAATAAGAAGCAAAGTCTCTGAAATCGACCAGAAAGGTTTTTCTTGTTATTTATTATTTTTGTCCAGAAAACCAGAGTGAAAATAGTAATACAAATATGGAGAAAACATGACACAGTGATGACCCTTTTTAGATGTGTCTAAGAGTGTACCAAGGACTCGTCAAGAAATTTAGAACATCCTCTACAGCCCTGTAGGCTTCCTACCTTAGACTGAGTTATTAGAGAGGGACTGGATAAAAATGTCATCCATGGGAGAGTTACAGAAGAAAAAACACTCCTGAAAAAAATTATACCAACCTGTCTCACATTTTTCAAAAACAGAAGAGAAAAAAAAATAAGATCCTTATGAGGTTTTTGGCAAAATTGTCTTTAGACAGTTGTAAAATGGGGTTTCTTACATCCTGTACAAAAAGCAACAGACAAAGATGGATGTGGAACGGGGATGGTCTGGGGTTGATTGGCTGCTTCAATACCTTAAAGGACTTTTTCAACTAACGCAACCATGAATTATGCTTTATACCAGAAACAATTAAAAGACTCTATCATACAATAAGATTGTGACCTTTAGCTCAAACCGGAAAATCATCCAAAGCAAGTAACAAAAGATTTTTGGAGTGACCTAGTTAGAGTAGCAATTGAGATAAAATTGATTTGTCCTTCAAACAGCTTTTCATGCTCAGAAACCCTTAAATGTGGATAAACCAAAAATATTCAGCAAATACTGGAGCCAGATTCTCTCTGAGGGACAACACACTAATCACCAGTAAGCACTTTGTCTCAAGGATGGCATGACCACTTGTAAGGTTTACATGGTTTTTACTTTTTCCTCATACAGCTGGTTGGTTTAGTTTAGTAAAAAAAAAAAAAAAACTCCTGCAGGATAAAAAAGGAGTTAGATTTACAGTTGTGGTCAAAAGTTTACATCCACTTGTAAAAAACATAATGTCATGGCTGTCTTGAGTTTCCAATAAGTTCT
>JAUZNJ010031333.1:0-14276 GCA_034780135.1 Jordanella pulchra | reverse complement strand
CCTCTCTCATCTTTTTAAGTGGGAGAACTTGCACAATTGGTGACTGACTAAATACTTATTTTCCCCACTGTAAAATAAAAATTAGTTTATCCACAAAATGCACATTGGTGATCATTTTATGAATGCTTATAATTAAATTATCCAGCGTGCGTTGTACTTTTTTATCCTGTTATCATTTATGCTTCTAACAGTTTGCAGTCTGTATTTATATTCATGCCATGATTTTACTCTGAGAAGCCCTTAACCCGAGGAAGAATTTCATATATTAACGCAAATATGAATTAAAAAAAAAAACTGACAAGGGAGGATATCCAGTTAATAACATATGCTAAGGTTTATCCTTCTCAAATTACTTTTCAGTGGATTTCAAACCTGTCTAATGGAATATAAGAGCCAATTCTGTATATAGAAAGTCTTTTAAAAGTGCAGAAAACAAACAAGCCCTGAGGTTTATGTCGACACTCTGAGTATAGTAAGCCTCCTGCTGAGAACTAGAAGCAGGAAGTGACACAAGACGTTGATAAAAAATTTAGAGCAGAATTAAGGAAATTTAAGTCAGAGCTCATAATCACACTGCTTCTACTTTTTCCAACAATGTATTTAACATTATTAAACACAATCTGACGGCTTATGATGTGTAAGCAGCTGAAAGGGCTCAAATGTTTCTTACTTTAAGGGGGGAGGCAAGGCTGACACGATATAAAAAATCTATTGAATGCGACCTTTGTTAGTGAATTTCAGACTTTATTTTCCATCGAGCTTACCCAGAAGTGGACCCAACCAATACACGAAGCAGTACTCAAGGAATGAGTTTCCACTGCAGGGGAACTGTGTAGAGAAGGCCAACGCTGGGTTAAAAACAGCTCCTGTCACACTGCCACCTTAAACACAAACAATAACACAACCAGTTAGACAGCTTCAATAGTGTTTCATCTAAAGTCTGAGGATCACTTACCACCTTTGTCACTAAGCTCTTCTATAAATATCAATTAAGGAGTTCATCCTCCCTATCAGCTCTGTATTCAACACAGGTTTGCATTTTTGCTGCAAGTTAGCATTTTCAAGCTGTAGAGACCAGACCTCAACCAGCAATAGAAAACATATTATATTTATTCCCCTTAAGTGGGGCAATCAGTTGCATTTGCAGCAAAGAGACAAGCAAAAGGAAGTACAGTTACACATAAAAATAAAAAAGGTCATAATCCACTGCCTTTTGTGTTTTGGTTTTCATTTTTTTGTGTGTGTTTTTTTTTTCTTTGCTGTTGTTTAAATTCCCTCCTTTGTGTTTTTTTCTTCAGAAAGCTATGTATCAGCTCATTCATGTGGTTTCTTAATTTTTCTTTTCCTTCCAGTTTATTCCCTTAGGGCAGCATTAGTCTCCTCCCTCTGTTAATGATGCTCTGTCTTTTTAGCTTGAACTGAGTCAGACACAAGCCAGACAAATATTAGAAAAGTCTCTGCTCTTGGCTTTGGAAAAATACTCATTCAGAAAATGGCAGTAATCTAAGTAATCAAGGTCAAAGGCAGTGGTACACAAAAAACAAACAAACAAAAAACTCAAGAACACAAGCAAACATTACCATGTTGTTTGATACGTGATGTGAGCCTAAGACGCAAATTTGCAGAGTCCTGATCTAAGAGATGAAAACTATGATTATCTTATCTTAGTACTACTGAAGCATAAAGCTATCTGCCACTTCTAAATATTTGTTGAAGCAAATTGTGAAGGCAAAATCTTTAATTAGTCTAAGGGACAAATCTGTCCTGGTCTCTTCTGTCTTTGCATTTCATCATGCGATATGTATTAAATATTACAAATAATTATCTAAAAAAAAGTTTAAACACCCTAAAAACGTATATTTGCAATAAATTAGTGATTATGATGATCTGCCAAAAAGAAACATTATTTTTTCTCTTAAAAATAATATAATTACGGTATCTACTTGAAATTAGTTAATTGATTTTTTTCCTATTTTAAATGTAAATGATCTTGTTCTTTTGGCAAATTATCTACGTCCTCAAATCAAAGGAAAATTCGCCTTTTTTAAGAAAACAAATTCTTATTTATATTAAAATTTTTGCAGTGTATATTTTCTGTATAGTGGTCAGAATAATAACAGGGGCTGGACCTATGGGGGCACTGTCCCCTGGTGGCCCCTGTCTAGAACCGCTCAGGCTCAAAGCTGCTTCATCTGTGTGATATTGAGGTTTGGATATGATGGGATCAAACGAGGCCATAGTTTACGTTATATTGTCACAGTAGAAAAAGAAAACGTCTCGGCCTACCTGCATAAACCGCTGTTGTGATGGCAGCAGCCACTGCGTGCACGCGGTATCTCTCCTCCACAAATTGCGTGTGCGTGATGACAGTCTGAACAGCGAGGGCGCACACCAGTTCCACGGCAGCAGCTTCAGGGAGAGACGCGTGGATCGCGCTGACACACGGGAACCCGAGCAGCTTATGCCGGCTATGCAGTCCCGACAGTCCCATACCCCAGATCACCGGCACGGCCACGCGCGCAGCCACAGCCGCGGCGAACTGGCACGCGATCCGCCGCACAGCGCACCCGCTCGAGAACCTTGCGCGGTACGCGTGCTCGAGCGCACCGCAGGGGTTTCCCACGGCCCCTCTAAATGTGAGCCCGTGAGCCACAGACGTCACATACGTCAAGGTGAGCGCGAGCTGAGGCGGGATGCCGCCGACCTCAGAGAGCAGCTTCAGCTCGTGCGTGCAGCAGCAGAGCTGGAAGGTAGACACGAGCTCCACGGCGTACGAGGAGAGCCCTGTGTCCGCCAGGGCCTGCACCAACACCTTTCGGGTCACATCGCTCAGCAGAACGACCACCGCAAGCACCGACAGAGATACGGCCACGTCCACAGTCATGGGTCCGGTCTCTGTGTGAAGCAGAGCGGGTTTTCAGCCGCTGATCTCGACGGAGATCCCCGGTTTGTATGGAGGCAGGTTAGCGCTCCTCTATCCCGGAGGATGCGGGGTCCATCCGGGACCAAATAACGCTTCTGTACCGGTGCTGTGCTGCTCACATGGTGCGGAAGTAACTGAGCCGCAGTTTTTTCTCCTCCTCTTCTGCATCAGCTGCAGAGATTTCTCTTCACTGTCCCCCTACAGTTTCTCTCAAATGTTATTAAAAACAGACTCATGCGGAACAGTCTCCTTCTTATTTCTCAGCAAAGGGATTTTTTTTAATTTAAGGGTTAAGTCGAGTTTTCACCCGTTCGTGTTTATAAAAAGACACATTTCCCCTTATCACTTAAAATAAACAAGCTTAAACAGCACACAAGCCTAGTGTTTAAGTAAGGGGTCTCACAAATTTATAAAACTTGCTTATCCATTTTTTTTTATTTAACCAGGAAAGTGGCAGTGAGATTACTGATCTCTTTTTCAAGGGTGTCATAGTTAAGAAAGCAGCACAGATCAAACAATAAAGTACATTACAGACAACTTCTTCCGACTATTTAAAACATTTAAAAACTGCAGATTTAATTTCCAAACCTTTGAGTAAGAGATTAACTTGGCCTATTTTAGTCCTTTCCTTCAACTCCCTGTCTTTTTGTAAGTAATTCCATGCTGTGGGAGCAGAATACTGAAATGTCACCTACCAGCTGCTGTGTTTGTGTGGACATTTGTCACAGACAGTAGCAGTGATTTTCGTGAACTGTGGTTATATTGGAAGGCATCTCTCAGCCCATTTAAGCCATTATTGCCTTTAGCGTTGCTTAGTTAGCGGAGATGTTGAAAGCATTTCATAGTTTCAAAATTTGACTCTATTTCAGGTCTTGATTCAAAGGTAACAAAAAGATGTTGACAAATTGATCAAGACTTTAAAGCAAAATTATACATTTCTATGTAGAATCACTGAGCAGTATCCACTGTGATCATATCCTGACCAGTTATTATGCATATTGAAAAATCAACACATTATAGACCTTATAGCTGACATTTTCATAATTTGGTGCTCAGTTATTACAATCTTGTATTATACTAAGTTAGAGTCTGTTTATTGTGAGTTCTTTCAAATACCTTCTGGAAATATCAACATATTTTACTGAACCCAAGCTTTGTATAGTATTGTATAGTATTTCGCTCTGCGTTCTAAGAGTCTTTGGATTTAACAGAGTCAAATTTTCCGATCAAGTTAATTCGTATTTATATAAAAATTGAACTGAAACTTTGAATATGAACCTTTTATTTTGATCTAGCTTGAAAAGTTCCGTTTAGGCTACTGGTTGTGGATTTTTCTAGCAGACTTTTCATCTCTCATCCAAGAGGCTTCTTCAGTTGTAACTGAAGCTGGAGGACACTGAGATTAATATACTGTAGGTGTGACCAAAGAATTAGGGGAGGGGAGGAAAAAAACAAAACAAAAGGTGGCTCTAATCCTTCCAACAAAATGGCCAACAGGTCATCTGGTGGGCGTTCAGGGTCGTTAGGGGGGTTCTGGTGGGTCGGTAACTCCCTCAACAGTAAAATGTTAGCCAGATGAGGGCAGGTGTGAGGGGAATCTTTTGGGTAGATTTCCTAAAAGTGCTTTTTATGTGGGTGACAAGTTATGCCTGATACCACCTCCTCTGTTAAGGGAAGTTATCTCCAAGCTTGGTCATTTTATCTTGATTTCTTAAAGTTCTAATTGCATTTTAACAAGATTTGCTGTCTTGTACATCTACAATAAAATGTATTCATTGAGAACAAAGCCTCTTTATTTAAAAACCAAACTAACTAACATTCTGAAAACATTTTTTGATACATTTTTTCATTTTGTTTTCATCCACCAAAAATGTAAGACATTGTGTATTTCAACTGTTCGGCCGATGGCATTTTGTGAACAACTTGCTCTCTTACCGCTAGATGTCAGTGTTCCCTCACTTCTCCATCTACATCTTTCGTATCAACTTGTGCAGCTATGTGTGGCACTGTTTCTCTACAAAGTTCTACTTTTCAATTCGGTAAATCACAAGTTTGGGGAAAAAAATGAAGAGAAATCTTCAACATTTGAATTTCTAAAATAATTAAACAAATAAATAAAAACAGTCCATTGTTTTACAAAAAAAAAAAAAAAAAAATCTAAAATCCTTCTACATGTTATAATTGTAAGAAGTCAAACAATTTATGGTAAGAAATTTCTTTTCCTAAATTTAATCATATTCAAATTAGAATAGTGCTCCAATGAGGCCCAATCATAATCATCGTCATCATAATAATCATAATCATAATCATTAGACGTACCCTTTAAAATTAAAGAGTTAAACCATCCCGACATCTGTTTTAAAATGTTTATATTTTGTATTACCAAAGTAATATAACATGTGACACTTTCTTAAACTGTATAAAACGAAAACTGAGCATCATTCGGAATAAAAGAGTTGGTGTAATGTTTTGGTCTGCTTAGTGAAATGAGAACTGAAATAAATGAATATTTTAACAAATTTAATATTATTTATTTGAGTTCGTTGCCGATTTCTTTAAGCAATGGTAATTTATAACCATCCTTATTAAATAAATCTAAAAAAGCAATAAAGTCTTAATTCTTTCTAGACAGTTAGAGGTAAAAAAGACAGGTAAAAATTTACACCTGAACGCAACGCAATTCTTTCTAGACAGTTAGAGGTAAAAAAGACAGGTAAAAATTTACACCTGAACGCAACGCAATAGCTTGGGGAGCTTAAATTTCGGAGATTTCGTCATTGTCTTTGAACGTACCACTGCTAAATCTTTACCGGCAAATTTGGACCCACCTCGATTTTTGAACGGACATTTATCTAAGCCAATAAGAGGCAAGAAAGACTCTGGTACGTCCAATGACATTGTTGGAATCACGTTACCGAAGGCGGGCCTTTCTTTGCAGCAGGCACCGCTAACAATAGCCTGGGCTCGTCAAGTTCTATCGTTAAAAAGGAGCAGCCAGGAGGGCGGCGGAGCGGAGCTGATTTGAGCCGAGAGAAACAGAGAGAGAAGGGGGGATAGAGTTTGGTGGATACATGAGACGTGTGACACAGTGACGGAAAATTACAACAAAGCATTCCGGGGTTTACATTTGCTGACAAACCAAGTGGTGAGTGATCTTTTTCTACTATTTTTCTAGCCGTTGATGCGAATTCACCAGCCGGGGTGGTGCGCTGTGATTTAGGAGGCTAATTTCCCTGATAATAAGAGGGGGTTAGTGCTTACTATAGTGAACTGGAAGCACAACATTACCTTTGTGGTTATTATCTACATATATAACGCCCTGCTGGCTGATGGACATGCACTTTGCGTGGACTTTTAGTCTGTCACGTTTAGGTTATAACAGGAGGCGTGGGTGTTGTGATTATTTTTTTATTTTACCGGCCGGCTACCTCCCAGATCTCCACTCGGCTGGTGAGTTTAACCGGGCAGTTGAAAGCATGGCAGACCGAGATCAAATAAATGAATGAACTCTTCACTTTTTTCACTGCTTTGAGGCCGTATTTCTTCTGTTTGTCCCTGTCAATACGAATTAGACTCCAAGGTTGTGTTAATGTGATCCTAAAGTCAAATACACAAAGCAAGCGTTCTTAAATAAATAATACTCAAAGTATGTATTTTTTTTTAATCTACTTCAGCCTTTATCTACTTCCACATTGCCTTGCACTGCAGGTAATTTACTTACCTTTATTTTGCTGCATTTAGCTCCACAAAATTTAATATTATGGGGAGATTTATCTGCATAATTGTGAACCGAGTGTGAAAAAGTGCATTGTTTTGCTATTTTCTTTCCAGAAAAAACCCTCAATAAAGTGACATTCATTAGTAGTTGGTCCTGATTCATTCTGTTGTACCAAGAGCTCCAAGTGTTTTGAGGCATGTCTCTACCTGCTTTGCACATCTAGAAACTGGAACTTTTGTGTCCATTCCTCAAACTAATAATAGACGAGGAGTCTTAGTGAAAATCAGTTTTAAATTTTGACCACAAGTTGACTGTTCTTGAATATAAACCTATATCCTCTTTTTCTTTCTTTCTTTTTTTTTTTTAAGGCCGATATTGATTATTTTGACATCGGCCTAAACAATGCGTGACCTATACTGCTGATTTTCCGTGATTCTCCCTTTTCGTAACAAAATGCTGCTTTTTCTTCCTTTATTTACATGATCACAATGAAAATGCTCTACCTCAAACCATTCTGTCATAGTTCCAGTTTTGAACCATTTGTCATGGTTTAGGGTGAACATCTACTCCAGGCTTTTATGAGTTTTCCTCTATGCAAGTCGTATATTTAGCTTTAGATATTTTTTCATCCTAACTAACTGGCTTCCCTGTGGCTGCTGATTAAAACTATTCCCACATCATGATGCTGCCACCCCTGAGAAGCTTTACTAAGGGTGTTATTTTCTTGCCTGTCTTGTGAGGCCAAAACACTCTGTTTTACCCTTTAGCCTCCACATCATAGCTGGGTTCTTTCCTCTCTTCTATTTGTAGGTTGCATCATAGATTTTCTTACTAAGCTGTGGATCTCTGCAGAGCTACAACGAGCCTCCTGACTGCCTCTCTGGTTAATACCCTCTTTTGCCTGGCCTGTCTATCTAATTAGGTGGACTGCCATGTTTTGTATTTTTGCAAATGTAAAATTTCCAACTAGCAGATAGAAACACCCAGCTTCTGTAGAAAGTTTATGTGTAACCCATTAGTTAATAAAACATGGTTCAGTTATTATTGACTATTGCTCTCTGTTTGAGCGATATCAGCTGATCAAGCCTTTTTCTAACAGTCCAGGTTAAAATAAATAATAAAACCATAATGGATTCATGCTTGTATTGTGTCGGGTCAATGTTGGTATGGTATTGGAAATGGAAAAAGTTTCCCTATGTTTAATACCAGGTTCACACGGCAAGATTTAATTAATTAATTTATTTATTCTCCCAAAACCTAAGAGAAGCCACACACAATGATTTAAAAAGCATATATAGAGCCGGTTTGATCCTGCAGGTCCAGCAAATGTTGCATAAGCTTAAATGTTAAAAAGCACATTTATTAACAAATCAAAGAAACGCTAACAATGGAAAGGGAATGGAGGTAGCAGCAATTCATGCATGATTATACGGAATTGCTAAAGAAGGCACTAATGAACTGGAGAACGCATGGATTTATTGGTCAATGCTGATGCATTAAAAATAAAAATACTGATATCGCCAAAATTGTTGTTCATCTGATGTATTCTCTGCACCACACAAAAACCGATTTCATTCAGGGAAATCTCCCAAGATCAAGCGTGAGTTCAGAATAAATTAAACGTTGTCAAAGAAGAAGACAGAATAATAATGTTTTGTGGTTTAATTCTAACATAGGAAAAGCTAAACAAGTAAAATGGTTAAAGGAGTGGAGACAGTCTGAGCAGGGCCCTACTAGCCAAACCGGTGACTTATTGTTGTTTTTTTATTCTTGGGGGAACTCTGAATAATTAAATATCACTATACATCACGACATAATTTAATTCAATAATGGTGATATGACATTTCTGATATATTTTACTTCAAAATTACAGTCGATATTTCCAGCATTATTCACTGGCCTTTAGCCATAAGTTTTTACAGGACTCTATTGTGGGAATCCTTAGCAGTCTTTATGATGCTTTATATAGTTTATGTAAATAAATGAAGAAACATTACAATCATACACCTGACCAAAACAATCCAACTTGTTGGAACGGTCCTGTCGTCCTTTTGAGTTAATCAGATCACTATTAACACACCACATAAAGCAGGACTACCTCATGTGATTATCTTTTAGAGGCGTCGGAGTTATTGGGGCTCCTTAGAAGGGGAGGATCGGGGTAAAAATATTGGCACATTTATCCTGCTGTGTTAACCGGGCATTAGAAAATGTTAAGAAACTAAAGTTTTCAAAGATGGACTCATTTTATGTACTTTAGATGCCAGATTTGAATTATGGCCAACACATATGACGTTTTTTTTATATGCTCTTTTTAGATTTCCCTTATTAAAACCATTTAAATCCTGATCTGCCCTATTATGCGTCACTGTATCATGTTAAATCACAGTAAAGTACATCAATATTTGTAGTTATATAATCTCAACAGACTGCAGGCCTTGGTGAAGCACTGTGTATCTCGTAAGATATCTGGTTAAAATGTAATCAAACATTCCTGTGAAGGCAGCATGTTGACTTTACAGTGACCTCATTGTGCTTCTGCACCGCCTGCCGTGTCTTTGACTGTAGAGAAGAAGGCTTTTCTAGTTGTCTAGGGTTTTGTGCAGCACCATGCTTTTTCCACATGGCTCAGCAGAAAACCCAGTACATCTTCTCATCCATGCTAGTTAACTCTGTGGGTTTGGCCAGTGCTGCACAAACATCTGCTGCATTGCATTGATTGGAAACAAACCAGGACACTTTTGGCATTCTTTGAATTAGATTTACAAGCTAGATCTGCCCTTATTGCTGCTTCTTGACTCTTTAGAGTCAGCACCAGATTCTGGTGTTTCTGAGTGCATCCTCGCTAAGATAGGGAATTCATCTCAACTGTTCTGGATTGGATTTGAGCAACTTTAAGAGATGATGTATCTTTCTTTAATTGGTTATTTCCCCTACAAACCATTCAAATAATAGACTGGTATCTCTGATTGTATAAGCATACCCCTCGATATCAAAACACATGCATCATAATGTTTAGGCTTTAATAATCCATCCTTTCTCTACATACTTGATATTTTTGCTAAAAGGATCTTGATCAAGAAGAGTCCGGTCATTTAAAAAAAGTGTTATTTTTGAAGTTTGTCCTTAGACTTGACTTTTAAAATGAAATAAATTAAAATGAAATGAAGACCCTGCATAGGTCAATCTTGGAATCTTTAGTTTAGGCAACTGGATGTGAACTTTTCTATAAGATGTTTCAGCTCTCATCCAAGTGGCTTCTCAGTTTCTAACTGATGCTGGTGAGCATTGAGATAAATATACGGTAGGTGTAACAAAGGAATTGTTAAGAAGTGGTCGGTGTGTGGGGTTTTCCTGTAGACTGAACTGAAGAACTTTCAGTTCATTCAGTCTATTGAACTAAAAGTTCTTTTTTGAGAGGGGCGTCAAAAAAGCCATCTTTGTTAACCTGGAAAAAGCATCTCTTGACAAAGGAGTTCTCAGATATAACTTGTCACCTACATACAAAGCACTATACCCAGAAAATTCACCTTCCACCTGCCCTCACCTGACTCGCGCTTTAAAGAGGCATGTGACCGAAACCACTCTGACAAGGGAGGTAATGACCCATCAGAACCCCCCAAGTGCTCTCTATGGGCCATCCAGTAGTGATCACAGCCACCTTTTTTTCCCCCTCCCATAATTCTTTTGTTACACCTACAGTATATTTATCTCGGTGTTCCTCAGCATCAGTTAGAACTGAAGAAGCCTCTTGGATGAAAGACAAAACGTCTTCTAGAAAAGTTCACATCCAGTTACCTAAACTGAATTTTCCAAGCTTGACCATGACCTGGATGACTGAAAACCTTAATGTATATTTTGCCTAGTATCTAATACCTTTACTTTATGTCCAGTTTTCCGCTAGCATCTTTCTACGACCAACTTTTCTGGTGCAAATATTATATTTCCTGGTATTTTTTTCATAGACTAAACTAAGTTACAACAAGTTGTGTCTGTATGTTTGTTTAAGTGTCTAAAAAATCCAGTTTA
The DNA here is from genome assembly GCA_034780135.1 of Jordanella pulchra. NCBI lineage: Eukaryota > Metazoa > Chordata > Actinopteri > Cyprinodontiformes > Cyprinodontidae > Jordanella > Jordanella pulchra. The sequence continues at coordinate 3,606 of JAUZNJ010031333.1, read as the reverse complement.
GAATTGTTTATTGCTAAAGGTCAACACTGGTTAATCCCTTGAATTTGCTAGCAAATCTGTGGCTGATGATTCAATGATCAAAAACTGAACTATGTTGTTAAGTGCGTATATACAATAACATAAAACGAGTTCAAACCATAAGAAGTAGCAGTCGTATAGGAAACAAAAATGTTGAAAGCCCAGTTCAAGATGGGGCTGAATGTTTTACAAAAAAAAAAAAAATCATATATATATGTGATCATTTTATTTAGATTTTCCCTTTGAACTGACTGCAGGCATATAGATGTTTTACGTGGGATGGAAACCCGCCTACCATAGTCCATTGTCGCTGGAGTTAACTGCTGTATGAAGAAATGCTCACTTTTACTCGCTTGCATTGTTCTGCATGTTAGCTACAACTCTCTCTTTTTCTTTGCATCTCAACTGTACCAAATTCAAGGTAGAAGGAAGTCAGTCTATTTCTGCTTAGCATATCTGAAAAAATGGATCAAACTCCTTATTTTTAGTAAACCTTTATTCAGATTGGTATTCGCTATAGGCAAGTATTAACCTTGGGTTGGAACAAACTGGTATATTTGCATCCCTTATTGTCATCGTATAGTAATGCAATATTTATTGATTTGAGTGTAAAGACTTTAAATCCTGCAAAGCGTCTTTGCTTTTATGCTCAGTAGTTGTTAGCCAGTAGCATGCTACATGTATGGGGCATCCTAAGTTAAACTGAGGCTATAAAGTAGTTGTATTTAAACTGTACCTTATTTTGTATTAACTGCACAAAAGCACAAAAGCAAACAAAAGCAGACCAAAACTCAATACAATGATAAAATCATAACATCTGCTTTCATAGAGTATTGCGTCATGGGACATACTTTTCCTCCTGCAGCTTTCCATGTTTGTTTAATAAACTATGGCGTTACTGTTGCTTGTTTTTACTCTTGAATTTAAGTTTAAATCGTTTTAGAACCTAGTAAAGGCCCTATTATGAAGGAGTGTAAACTGTGTGTTTATAGAGACGGCATATTTTCTGTCTAATGCAGCTTAAGGGTAGTTATACAAGTAAGTTCTTCAAAATTGCAATCTGTGCTTCTAGACATTGCTGGCTATCCTGCTGCTTTTTTTGAGCTAAACAAATGAACATCAAGGACACAAGCTGTGAAATCAACCAAGATGAGAATTTTAGGAACATGCTAACCAGAGCGCTGGGTTGTGGCTTCAGGCTGATAGCGGCCCAGTTGTTGCCATGGATATCTGGGTGTGGTGAAAGGAGTGTTTTATTGTCCCATGTGAAGCATGAGGACGCACAGTTGTCGCTCTGACACCTCAGCAGCATGACGGAGGGTGAAAGAAGGCAGGGAGGGGTTAATGACCCATTTGGCTCCTGCTGCTGTGACTTGGTTTCTCCAGTTAACAGCAGACCGTTGTCAAAGCATGTATCTGTTATCACTCTGCGTGTTTTGGCTCCGTCTCACCTGTCATTGAAGATATTCTTAACCACAAGACAGTTTCTTAGGACTCACTGACCATAAGGAGCTGCTTATTACTAGAGGAATTTGTTCAGTTCTTGTTATTTATAATCTCCTAATCCCTCAAGGTGCTGGAAGGCAGGTTTATTACTGCTGATAGAAAGGAGACTGGTTGTTATCCTCGGTTTCTAGTCTTGTGATTTCCCTCAAGAGCCAAGGGAGAGCCAGGAAAATGGTGAACAGGCATATATTTCCCTGCATGTTTAGACTGTTGCAGTATGTTTTATTTTATTATCTGCTCATTTTGACATTTGTATCCAATTTAAAGATTGTTAGTTTTTAAAACGTAATTTGTTTCCAAGTGCAGACTCGTTTCTGAAAACGCCACTGACATAACACTCTAATTATCATTGATCACTCACAGACCAACATAAATAGTCATATTGGCTGCGGAGCAGAAAAAAAGCAGCCAGCAGCTGAATAATACATAGACTGTCTGCTGGAAGGCTACTGGGCCTGCTGAGCATGGCGTCTAGACTGACCCCAGCACCAAACTATATGCCTTTTTCCTCATGAAACTGCTGGATTGGGTCGGTCCAGATGAAAGCTTTGATCATGGGTTGATTTTTCATCTTGAAGTGTTACGTTCACCCCACTCATGGAAAAACAGATAGCAAAGGAAGGGTGTAAGCTGGTAATAACTGGTATGATTATGCTGTATCCATAAATTTTACTTAAAAGGTTCTTTTTAGTTATGTTTCATTAAACTTTAATTGGGGGCCCAATTAGGGGCCCCTCCACGGGGGGGACAGGTGGAGGTCATTTCTTTGTAAATGATGATTACATTTATACATGATGCTAAACCATCCTAGTAGATTTTTTCTTGATTGTTTATTTTTTTTCATACTGCGTGTGTTTTCTAAAATTACCATACAAATTACTTGATCTCCAGAAATATGCTAAAAATCGAAGTTTATTCTGACCACCAAGGCTGTATTTTACCTTAGGCAGCCATAGCTGCACCAGGGTTGGACTGTAACACTAGTCTAATAAAATGGACATCAGAATTGGATAGTCTGCTTTACATTTGTCACATGTGTGCTTATAAGTTTTACTTATGCTACATGTGGACGAGTATTGGATTGATGAGTGGTAGCAAAATGTAGAAGGAGGTGGACTGGTTCTTGCAGATGTCGCTCTGATGTTATTAGAAAAAAAAAAAAAAACTGAGTCTAAAAGCAGAGCTCTAAATTTGAAGCGTTCCGTTCAAAACTTGACTGATGGTGCATAAACATGGAGGGCGATTTTTGCATCCATAATGGTCAGTTCATGTTATCCTTATGTACAGGGTGGCCTAGGAGTCCTGCGCTGATAAACAAGGTGAAGGACATGATTCTAGCAAGGCAAAAAGTCTTTCTTTGGCAATTAGAGGTTTGTGGGTGTGTTTTTTTTTTTTTTTAAAGGTAATTTAATTTGCCCCTAGATAAAATGTTTAATCATTTATTATTAGTTGTCCTAGCTCCAGTGCAGACTTTGGCCAGCCGCTGCCTCTCCCCTGCGCTGATGGTCTCTCTCTTTCTTGTGCGCTTCTCCAATCTAATGCTGTCCTCCTTCAGTCTGTTAGCTCCAGAATGGGACATGGCCAGCCATCTCTTTGCCAGGGTTCTTGCCATAATCTCCTGCTGCTCCTTCCTGAGCTCCAGGTCACAGACTTGTCTTGTTGTCCAGGCGATTTTTGATCAAAATGTGACAGTTTTGGGTCCTGATCAGAAGGAAGCGTCGTGGAAAGTGTCCATGATTGAACGGTAGCTCCCCAAACTGCGAGCATCTCTGGAGGATCTGTTAGATCTAGGGATGCTAGTAGCTTTGTTTGGCTTTCCAAAGTAAACAAAGCTTTTGTGACTTACCATGTCGAGGTGTTCGCCTGCTGTGCAAATATTGCTTGAAATATGTCAGGGAAACTAAAGCTCCTGAAGTTTATTATATATACTCTGCCTGGCCAAAATAAAAGTCGCCACTGGGATTTAACTAAACAAATAGGTACAAGCCTCCTATTGGATAAGTAGTGCATAGGCGATTATCTTTCAGCTGGCAACAAGTTATTTAACCCCAGCTGATGCAATGAGTAACTCCTCATTTCTTA
>JAUZNJ010031332.1:0-14276 GCA_034780135.1 Jordanella pulchra | reverse complement strand
GTTAAAATAAAAACACATCACTATCATTTCTAAAAATCATCTAAGCAAACATTAGATAAAAACACTACAGTTATTACTTTAATCTAACAGTGATCCTCTTTTGAGTCTCACAAAAAAACAAAACAACAAGAAGCAGACAGTGCAGGTATGCGCAGCTTATCTCCCTTCTTTATTAAGAAAGGAAAAGGAAAAAGCTTCAACAAACTTCACAGATCACTGATAATAAACTCACGACCTCAGCTGGCAAATAAACTGTCCCACAGCCTTTTATTGCTGAGTTTTCGTTTTCTATAATTGTAGTTCCCATTGTATTTTTAATATAGATCTGAAACAATTCTATCTGTTCTGTTTTAGATGCTGCGCATCAGTCTGATCATGAAGTGGGGCTTTGCTTTGTAGCTGCATTTTTCTTCTTTTTTCTAACCTTTATCCTTCCTTGTCCAATTTGGGACAGTGTTTCAATTCATGGGGAGACAGAAGTGGGAAAAAAATCTGAGATTATTGGGATATGCTCACCCTGTTGTAATTTCTCTACAAAAGTTGTTTGCAAGTGGTATGACCCGGCCTGCAGTTGGCTCCACAAGAAAGGAGCCTTATGACTTGAAGATCTGCCTCCTATTCTACTTTTAGAAATTCTAGGAACCATTAGTAAACCTGCAGATTTAAGAGCAAAGTGCTTTGTTAGGAGCATAAGGAACAATCAGATATCTGATGTAACGCTGAGCTTGGCCATTTAAGGCTTTATAAGTGAGAAAGAGGATTTAAAATTTTATTCTAGATTTTAACAGGAAGCCAATGAATAGAAGCTAACATGTGATCTCTGTTTTTTAATTTTCATCAGAACTCTGGCTAAAACATTTTGGTTTTTGATCAGCTGAAGGCTACAGTTTGTGGACTTCCTGATTGTAAAGATTTACGATAGTCCAGCCTTGAAGGAGCAAATGCGTGGACTAGTTTCTCAAAATCTCCCCTGGACAGGATATTTCTTTTTTTTTTTGAACAAAATTTTTATTACTTTTTTTTCAGAAATAATACAGTGTGGTACAAGTGTACATGTGTATTTTTATATTTTTAAACATAAACATAAAAAACTACCAAACACAAACACAGGGTGATTACCAGAGTATGAGAGAAGACAAAAAAAAAAAACCTTATTGCATAATTAGTGGAACGACAGGTCTCCAACGTTTATTGAATATGGGTGTTTGTAATCTCAGGGAGTATGTTATATATTCCATTTGTTATATGTCCCAGATCTTCTGGATCCATATATTATAGCAAGGAGGCTCAGGTTTGTTAATAATATGTTCAAAATATATTTTCCATCCTATGTAGCGATAGTTTTAGGTGTTACTCCCAATAAGGCAGTAACTATATTGAATGGAATTTCCTGTTTAAAAATTACTTTTATGGCATCGAAAATGTCTTTCCAAAACTGATGTAATTTGGGGCATTGCCAGAATATGTGTGTGTGATTAGCATTGTCAGTTCCACATTTTCTCCAACATAATCCAGAATATGTCGGTCCCATTTTAGCCGATATAGCTGGTGTTCTAAAGAATCTAGTCACAACTTTCCATTTGAATTCTCGCCAGGTGTTTGAATTTGTGACAAGGTGTGACTCCGTACATATTTCCTCCCAAGTCTCATCTGATATGTTCATCGAGGTCTCTGCTTCCCAACTTTGTTTAATATTTAGTGAGTTACAAGTACTTAGAGACAGAAATATATCGTACAGTTTACCAATAATTTTTTTGTCTTCATTGACCACTTGTTTGACAAAAAATTGTTCTAGGGGGTTGGGATGTAATATTTTTTGCCAGTCTTTGTGAGACATTAGTAACAGGAACATTTCTAACAACTTGGTTGATCAATGCTGGAGGAGCAGGAGGTTCTGACCTGGAACAAGGCGTGCCTAATAAAATGGCCAGTGCTGAAACCACGTTTTCCCTAAATTCAGGGTTTTATTTACGAGCAAAACCATCCTGAGCCTTCATAGCCTCAGTCCTCACAAATATTTCTCACTAAAGTCACTTTGCTTCACTGAAGTTTTCCAGTGTTTTACTGTAGAAGGTTCATTTGGATAAAAAGATCATTGCTATGCCTGACATTGTTATCGTAAACTAATGGAGGAAGCCGGGAGGGAATAAGGACCGGAAACGTCTAGAGAAAGCAGGACATTCATCCATGATTCACAGCAGGTCATGAATCTGTTTGAAGCATAAACTACATCACCTGAGAACCTCAGCTGAAGGCGGGGCATTAGAAAGGTGAGGGGCTGGAGGAAGGTGTCATGTTCACATGGAGTCTGCAGCTTGCTGATTTAAAATACAGAGAGGCTGAAAGCATTTGTGAAAACAAAGAATTGTTTTAGAAGCATTAAAGCCACCTCACAGACGGTCCACTGTGGTTCCACTGTGGTTCAAGGATTTAGGGGTTGGTTCGGATAATAACGACATCAATTCTTAGCAGGTAATCAGAAAGAAAGTCGGGAGAACTGAAGGAAACAGCATATAGATCCTGTGAGGAAAGAACAATCAACAGGTGAGTCTGATCACCTGAATGAGTGATGGAACAGAAAACGAAGATCGATCAAAGAACCTCAAGGAAGGAAACGAGGACAAAAAACCCCAAATTATTTCTGCCATGAACTCACAGCCAGCGCCGACAGAATGATGTGTCTAAGCAACAACAACTGGAGGTTAAATCTTCCTTGAGGCTTAAAAACAGTGTGAATGATTTTAGGAATTAGAGGAGCATCTGTTCCCCGTTTCGCCAGCTCAACTCAGACCCGTCTTCACCTTTGCCAACTGGTTCGGCTCCGTGGGAGAAGGCCAAGGTTTCCTTTTCCCAATCTATCCCATCACTCCCATGGCGGAGCGGTGAATGCAATCACCAGCCCGTGCACCATAAGCCCGCTAACAACACCACAAGACAGTGTGGCTCAGCCAGAGCCAGCAGATAACCATCAGTTAAGAGCTTTGTGACATCATCGGAGCGAGGACGGCTACTGACTCCCTGCCAGGTTAGAGCTGCTAATCCAAACCGCAGACGGAGACAAAAGCAGGGAATGTGCATCATTACAAACGTTCAACTCTTAAGCCCACTGTTGACCTGGACGCCGTCGCGTTAACGACTTGACCTTTCTCAGGTCTGCTGAAGGAGAGGCGGCCATGATGATCAGATGTTGATGAAACTGAACTTTTCTTCCTGCCTGACAGCTGCTGGTGTTATCGGCTCGTCTGCTGTGTTGGATTACAAACCGTTCACCATTAAAATCAGCTCGGTTAAAGGGGGGGGGTCACATTATGACTGTAAATGCTCCACAGATGTCTGCTCCACATATTTACACAGAGATCACGTCGTTCACTCTTTATCTGGGAGGTGAGTTTAGGTCCAGACCAACAGTCCAACTATAACCACAGGAGAGCAGAGTTTAACATCTTATGTGAAGAGCGTCCTGCTGTTTGGACGACATCAGGATCAGTCCTCAGTCGTCTGTTTGCATTAAATCCATAAAGGAAACACTGAACTCTGGGCCTCGTGCCGCCTGCTGCAGCTGGAAGACAACTGAGGGGATGCAGTTCCTCAGCAGGGAAGGAAGGTGGAGCAGGAGAAGCACCCAGAACATCCATGGATGGTTGCTCCAACCAACCACCGTAACACCTCCCAGAAGGTCCTCAGCTTCTCCAGACGCCTCCCTGTGTTGACTTCAGGGTGGAGGAAAGGAGTCTCATGTTTAGACCAAAGCAGATGTAGGTCTGAATGGCCTAGTCAAAGTCAGGAGCTAAACTGAAAAGCAACCTTTTTTTTATCCAACCCGACTGATGTTAAGTTGTTCAATGAAAAAGAACCGTTTGATGTTCACAGGTGGTGGAGATCCGATCAACCTGCAGCCAGAAGCTGATCTAGAAACCACCGACTGACTACAAACGCATCATTAACATCAGTTTAACAGTTTATTGTCTGCAGATCTCTGTGGAGCCAATCAACCTTCAGGACCAGCGTGTCCAAGAGAAGACGTGACTGACCGCCTCCTTCCTGTGCACCGTTTCTAATCCACTCCCACTCAGTGTCTGCTTGCTGTATGTGATGTTTGATTGGTACCATAAACCCCCCCCGGGTGGCCGACACAGATAGCTCCATGGGGGCTGGGGAGGGGGCCTGGGGTCTGCAGACTGTGCCCAGAGGGGTGGAGTGGCGGATGGGGTGGGCAACCTCTCATCCTTTTAAAGCTCAGCTCTCGGGTCACACTAGGGGGCCGCCCAATTTCACAGAACACAACTGCTCCCTGACAGACAAACGGCCTGGAAAAACAAACATGGCGGCGTGCCGAGCAGCTGGGCGATCGTCTCCTTCCGTCTCTTCGGAGGAATTGAAAGTTTCCTGGCTGGAATCAGAACATCAGCAGCCTTCCTAGATGAGGAGGCGGCTGCTGAGGCGGGAGAGGGCGGGGGCGCGGGCTAAGCCGACCCCCTCCAACCCCGTCACCCCTCACGCACATACACACACTCCACCCATGGAGTCCGCCCTCCTCCCCTGGTTTCCGTGGCGACTGTTAAGCCTGAAGTTACGGTAAAGCTGGTGTGCCGCTGAGCCCTGGGCAGGATTTGTGACAGAGAAATCACATCAGCCTATGCTGATTAACAATTCCATTCCACCCTGAGATTTATATAAAAAAACTATCTTACATTTGGCTTTTTAATAGGAACGATCGCTATCTCAAATTGAGTCCCTGCAAACTTTAATAAAGGCTACAGGGTTGAGTGGCATTTTGCATGCTGATTTAGGCCCGATTGGCGGCTTTTGATGAGAGGGAGGCTGCTATGTAAAGCGGTGCTCCCAGCGCTTTTCCACATCGCCGGTTCAAATGCAGAAGGATAAGAACATGAAGAAAAAAATACCACTTCCATCTGCAATCTCCGGATTTCTCTCTGCTCCCCCCCCCCTTCCCCTTTTTTTCAGAGAAATGATTGACTGTTGAATATGAATAAAACGGAAAGGAATGAAGCAGGAATAGAGAGAGGCTGCGCTGCAGACACAAGGCAGATGGAGGGAGAGACGGCGAGAGGGAAGAGGAATAAAAGAAACCCTCTCCTGGACTTCTTTCCTCCGGAGGTGAAAATAAAATCATAAAGCAGAGATTTTTATGCTCGCCCGTTCTGACACTTGGAGAATGGTATTAGTGTAAAATATTCAGAGAGCAGAGACAGGACCACGACCTCAGCAGAGTGTGCTGGGAAAAAACATTGCTGTGAACACTCCACCCCTCGAATCTACATCAGTATTAAAACTCTATTTATAGTGAGAGTTCAGCTTAATGGGATAATCAGCTCTATTTGTAAAGATATTGGATAATCTCAAACAGTTTTACGGCTATAAAGATCTGTAGCATTTTAGTTGGATTTTTAGCTTTTTGTGACCATTTGGGATAAATCCTGGATCACTGTAGGGCTAAAGGACGACTGTCGAGTTAAATAATGCAACATTATTGTTTAATTCCCCAGGATTCATGGCGCTCAGAGAAGCAGGCCGTGTGAGAGAAAGCTTTAGACCACAGACTCATTGGGACTTTATGAAACAGAAATCAACAAAAAAAGATTGATTTGAACATTTTTTAATCAATAAAATTTGCCATGTATTAGGATCCAGCCCCACTGAGTCAGAACTTTGCAGAAAGAGCTTTTGCTGCAGTTAAAGCTGAAAATCCTTTGGGTAATGTCTCCACACCAAAAACTTTCTTATTTTCTGCTAAAAAGGTAAGTATTGCAGCCTGAGCGAAAGCTGTAGAAACGATCTGGGTTTGGATCCAGTTGAACTCTCAGAGTTCAATAAAACTAATATCTTCATCCAAGCCTTCAACTTGTATGTTAGATCCAGTTCCAACAAAGTTATTTAAGGAAGTATTCCCTCATCATAGCACTGAAACAGCTCTGGTGAAAGTTACTAATGATATTCTCATGGCCTCAGATAATGGACTGTATCTGTACTGTTAGATTTAGATCAGAGCTCAGACTGAGTCGGGGAACAAGAGCCCCACATTTTATATCACAATAAAATATGACCAATAGTCTTCAGATTTATCTGAAAAAATCAACCTTCCCATAAAACTACAAGATATTAGACACTAAATGTAACACTCATTTCTAACGTTCCCATTTTCACTTTTCTAATCAAATATGTGATTAAATTGTGCCTCGATATGTGCATTGGTAAATAACTTTTGCTTAAGCACATAATAAAGTCCGCTGCACATCAGCCTTAAACCAAAATCATTATGACAGATTTTCTCAGAGAAAGAAAAACTTTGATTTCCAAGGCAGAAAGATTTTAAAATGTTAAAAATGTCATGATGTCTAACCCTATCAATCAACCCATGAAAGAGACTCAGGGGGGTGTTTTTGTGAAACTCATATTCTCCTTGTGCACATGTTGTTTCCTTCTGGGTACTCTAGCTTCCTTACACTGCCCTCCTGCTGTTAGCTTGTTCTGGATACACCATCTCATTTTTTTCTTGTTAACAGCCGTCTCTATAACTGAAATACTTAAAACCACGAGAAAGAAACTGAAACAAAGTGAAGGTAAGTTTAGGATTCAGTTGACTGTTAAACTGAACCACCTGAGCAGAGCGTTTGCAGGAGGAACAGGTCTGTTTATTCATCTCAAATGACAAGCAGACGTTTGAATCATGGTATCAGATGCAGAGGTTGGTGTTGTGTGGAACAACCACCCGTCCCTCATCCAGAGCCGCTTTTGAAATAAAAAAAAGAGAGACGAGGAGAAACAAGGATGGGGAGAGTTAAGAGGAAGGGGGCCAATGGAAGGCATCCAACAGGATCAGTGAGTAGGGCTCGCTGCCAGCGCCTGAAACACACACACTGTTTATTCCTGGCATGGCTCCCTCCCAAGGAATCCCTCATCCTCCCTGCAGGGTGGACCACATCCACCAGGCGTCGATATCCCATCCCGGTCAGTTGGAAAACCACAGAAAAGCATTTCACCTGGACGGGGCTTTGTTGGGAGGAGGATTTGGGAAAATCCAGTGAGAGTAACAGGAGGTCCGGTCCAAGAAGCAACGACTCCTGTTCTATCACATGGTCTAGATGTCGAAATTATTGACCTGACAGGTGTAGACTAACCGTATCTGCAGGGGACGTTTTATTTAAAAGCCAGAAAATAGCTTTTTTTATATTTGAAAAAGTATAAAATTATTTGTATGACATCAACAGAAAGTTCAATGAGATGAAGTACATGAATCAGATGAAGAGACGTGGCAGTAGGGAGGCTGATCAGAGGTCGGACCAAGCGGTCAACCAACGCTTGAAATCAGGTTTTCCTTCTTCAGGCAGTTTACGGTCGCCAGGATTAGACGTTCCAGGAACATTAAATGGCCGTCGGGCTTTCAGGATCCGATGGAGAACCTGCTCTGTTCTCCCTTGGTTCCAGGGTTGCCGCATCACTAAAGGGTTCAGGGACGTCGGCTCGGACCTTAGAGACGGGTTTGGTGAAGATGACAGGTTTCAGTGAGGAGCGTCTGGTTGGATTGTGGCCCAGGACCCCGTTGGTACGAACCGCCACCTCCCTCCTGGCCGGCCCTTCCCTTCAGTCCTGATAAGATGCTATCAGCAACGCTTTAAGCACTTGAGAGGCACTTTAGGAGATCAGTGGAGCCATTACCATGAAAAGTAAAAGATACAGCCTGTATTGATGCCAGATTAATACTGACCAACATGTTATTGATTCCTGGCCCTTCTGCCACTTTCTCTGCTCCTCAGGTCCAGACCCTGGCAGCGATCTTATTTTATGATGGAGCAACCCCCCCCCCCATTCTTCTTCGGTGCAGGGCCACTATCTGCACTTTCACAGGGCTATTCTTTAAAAGGTGCAGAGCAAAGGCTCACGTTATCTACCGATGTTATTCAATTGTTGCAGGACAATCTGGGCCATTAGTTGCTGCGTTAAATAATGCATCCGCCTTTAAAGGAGAGCCTTATCTTCAGCTCTGGGCGCGCGCGTGTGTTTTAACATTATTAGTATAGAAGTGTAATGAAAGGCCTCCTCCTGATGGACGCTGATATACATCCAAGGTCTCTCTGCAAACCTCCGAATCCACAACAACACATAAACAAACGGTGACCTTTTTAATGAAGCCCAGCTTTATCTGGTTTTATTAAAAAGGACAACAAGAAGCGGAAACGTTTCAGACGAGATAAAAAAAGTGTTCAAATGTTCTCGTCCAAAGGCACGACCGATCGATGGACGCTCGGGAACGTTGTCCTGAAGAAGGGAGGGAGCAGAGGGAGACCAGCAGGAGGAGAAAGGTGAGTCACTTTAACCCAAGTAGACAAAAGGAGCTGGAAACAGGAGGATATGAGGCATGAGGGCACGAAGGGAGGGGCGGGTCGGTGGAAGGAGCGCGATAATCGCAGCGTCTTCAGTCACAGATTTACACAGGCCATTGCACTCCCATTCTCTCTGGCTCTTATCACAGGAATTATTGAGCAGTGTGGCAAACCATTAAAAATTCTGCTTAGATTTCACAAAAACCAAATTGCGTAAGGTAATGAACGGAGCTTTCAAATGGACTCCTCGGTGATACCCATTTCCAGCGGGGAGAAATGCATCTCGCTCATAATTCTCTATCTTTATTGTACTTCTACGCAGACTTAACTACGCTGCCAAAGCTTCATAATCGCTGCTGCCCTTCATGTTAAAGGGATGATTTTGTGGCCATTGCTGCCTCCCTTTCTATCCATCCCTCCGTTTCATGTCCTCCTTCTCTTCCTTTCTGCTCCATCAGGGCGGGTCCCACGGGTCGGCCTGGGTCTTTACTCCCACAATCCAGAGCCACGTTTGTTTTCTCTAACACATTTCAAGGATGTTTGGATTGGCTGTGAGCGGCACCGACAGGCACAGCTCTTCATTTGTCATCCTAAATTATGCTTCTAGACACATTAGAAAAGATCCTGTGCATGTGAAGACAGGGCTGGCTGGTCCCGTTCTCACAGACTGCACTGAAGAAAGGCTGCACTGTCCTCCATGAACAGCCGTGAGGTAACTTTAAAGGAGTGACACGTCTAGCTGTAAATCTTATGGTGCAACAACGCTGATTTAGAGCACTTTGGCAATCAGCAAAAAAGACGCAGCAAAAACATTCAAACTGAATGAAAGATCGAAGTCTAAGGAACGTTATGAGTCTAGGGCCGTCAGCCTAAATCGAATTCTGTGTGATTATGTTTCACATTTTATTCACAGAAGATCTATTTTAGCCGCCTGTTTGCTGTGCCAGTTTTAGGTTCGAGAGCGGTTTTCATCTTGGTGTTACTTGTTAACCCAGTAGTAAAGGGATTTTCTACCACTTTGACCTGATCTGGATCCTTTGAAAATCCTGTTCAGGTTCATCTCAAACTGATGTCAAGTCAACAATGTTCACGTCCAAAACGATGCAGAACTTCAACTAAGAGCCGCCGTGTAGAAAGATTATAATATCCAAAACAAACTATTGAAAAATCAGGCGGCATTGGTAGCAGACTGATCCAACCAAGGCAGAGCAGAGGCTTGTTTCTAAAATCATTAAACATTCATCAGTTGGAAAACTTCACCAAACATTTGTCTCCTTATGGTGTCAAACCGCTCAGCTTCAGTCTTCAATAAAACCTCAGACTCGTCCCGGCCGCACCTCTCTGCAAATCATTTACTACTGATAACTTTTCCAAAATGTTTGATATCATTTTATGGTCACTGCTGCTGTCTGGGCCGGTTCTGAAACTTGGTCCGATTTCTCCGTTCCTAGAGCAGTTCAGATGTATCAACGTTTCATCCAGCTGACCTCTGATCAGAGGAAACAAACCCAGAACCACCAAGGATAAAATCTACCATGTTTCCTTCAGGCAGCCTTAAGTCGGAGGAAAACGCGAGCAAAGCTTTGGGCTGGAAACCCAGAAATCTGCACACTTTCCTAATGTTTTTATAAATATTTCTAATTTAAACCGTGACGAAACAAATCATCCAACAAACTGGACTGAAGAGCAGAATCTAGTTCCACTTAACTTGATGTCAGCCCCCCCACCCCTGGCTACAGTCATCCAGCACTAAAAATAACAACCAAAGCCTAAACACTGTCCTCTTTGTAGCTTCCTGGCAGCGCCTCTATCTGGCTGGCCTTTCCCTGCAGCCAGTATCAGAGCGATGTGCCAAAGTGACAACTGCAGATCCTGACTCCGCTCTCCTCTGTGGCCAGTTGGGCCGTCGGAGCGTCCGTCCGTCCGTCCCCCTCTCCAATCACAGGCCTGAGCCCGAGCAGCCCCTAATCCAACCACGGGCTTTACCCCACTAGCTCAGTGTAATCACACAGCTAATTCACAGGCAGACGGGAGGAAGGCAATCCGTGACGGACGTTTTTTGTGCGACTAAGAATGAGCTCCCCGGTGACCAGGGGAGGTTGCGAAGAGGGAGACTGTCAATGGAGGGGCTGTGAAAAGATGGCTCCAGAAAGGCGAGATGCGAGGGGAATAGATGAATAGCAGGAACCGGCTCCCAGATAGGAGAGCGGAATAAGGAAAATGTTTGCAGTGGAGAAAAAAAAGAGGACATGAATCTGCTGCAGCCTTTTGCCAAGAGAATGTTGAAAGAGCCATTGTGAGTCTATATTACTCAATAAAGGCTTTGATGAAAAGCGAGGCTCTGTATTAATTTGGATAAGAAACCTTTGCCTCCATGCCCCCTTTCTTTCTCGGCTCCCATCCACGACACCTCTGTGGTTTAAAGCAGTGTTTGGTTTCAGTTCAGCAAGCCAAGTCATTACATTTAAACATGTCACACCTTTCAGAGAGGGGAATTAACTAGTGCTGTTACTTCTTCATTCCCTGCACGCCGGGACCCAGAGGTACAAGAAAAGGGGGTGTTGATATTTTGACATTGTCACTTCATGCTCTCCTGCATGCCTGCACGTGCTGAGTGAAAGTACTGTACGCCCTGTGCTCATCCACAGAAGCGACTTCTCATTTCTAATTTCAGATGAAGTCGGGGGGGGGGTACGGACTGCAGCTTGGCTCTCTGCCCAGTCCGTACCATCGAATCTGGGTAACAAACAGAAGCTGCATCTCTGACACCTGGAACTGCCTCCACACGGTGGAGAAACAGGACGAGGATCCAGCAGTTAACAGCCAACATGTCTGTCTATGACCCACCGGGAAAGGAACCAGATCTGCTCGGCCACGCCCCTGCTGATGATGTCACAATGAGGTAACGCCACCCAGACAAACTGGACTGGACCAGTTTCATAAGAATCAAATGTCTTCTGGAGTCGCAGAGAGTGGGCCTTAAAATGCAGCTCTGGTAATCTCTGGTAACTGGAAATGATTGAAGGTTTAATACCAACAGTCACAGCGGCTCTGATGCTACAGACGCTCCGTTTTTGTCATGTAGCACTCAGAACCGTCTGGCCTCTGAACTATACAAATAACTTGACTTGCCTGCTTTGCATGAGGGGCTGCAGTAAATGCCTGGATGCCGATTTTATTGAAATGCAGCTGAAGCCAAACATGCAATCAGTGATGCACTACAGCAGTGTGAAATCTCAAACATATAATCCTTCTCCACTCTGGGCTCCTAGATTCTGACTGCAGTTAACCTTCAGTCTGACGGACGAGGCTCCTGGAGGCCTCAATTAGTTAGCATTGGATAATGGCGGATGGGGGGGCAAAGCAGTGTCCTGTACGCCTGCTGTGACATCTATCGGTCCTCTGCTGAGAAAGCATGAACATGTGCTGCTGGGGGGTTTCACCCCAAGAGGAAAACGGCCTTTAATTTATCTAGCGAGAAAAGAAGAACATTGTGAACTAAAAGTTTTCAATTAGTTCTGCTCATTTTAGTGGCGCCAAACAACAAATCTGCTATTCAAAGCATGAACCAAGTATTTCTGGCCTGTTACAAGAAGACAAACACAAAGTTATGTCCTTCTAGAGGAAGGAAGATGATTTAGAAAAACCACCTGAAAAGTGTGGCATGCATTTCTATCAAGTTCCCCTAGAGTCAGTACTTGGGTTTGGACTCATCTACGTACCAAAGGTTTCCTTCATTCTTTTCGCCATCAGCTGTCCTGTCTTACTAAGGATTCTGAGTTAGCCTTTGGTCTGGACTTTGACTAGGCCATTTTGACCAATGAATTTGATATTTGATCCGACCCACCCATCCATTGTACCTGGATGGAGGATTATCCTGCTGAACGGAGGAATTAATCCAGTCAATTCACAACCTTCACAATTAATTGAGTAAAATGTATTTTCCCTTGATTTGAGAAAGTATGAAAGACAACTTTCCATCAGATTAAGATATTTAACCTTAAAATAAAAAAACAGACCCTTTACTTAATTTGATGAGCATCTCTAATTATCTGATTTTGAGGGCAGAGCCCCTCTTTTCATTGGAAATCCATCTTTTCTTGCTGCTCAAAGTCCACTCACTTTAACAAACGTTTCCTTATTTTTAGACTCCAGAGCAGAAACAGGTTTACTGCAGTTAGAAGGACTCAGAGGGACCTGTTGGATGGACTCGACTCTGTGGGTGTGAAGATAAACAGAGCTCATTATTTTCACATTTTTAAGTGTGAAAAGTATTAAATTTGTCGTTTTCTTTCTTTTTTACCAGTTTGCTTTGATCTGTCCCATAAAATGGTTTCATGGAAATGTGCGAAGATGATGAAGGCCAAACATGGTGGGTATATCCAATAATATTGATGATTGAACCTCAGGATCTGCTGATTGACGGCTGGCCTCTACGGAGTCAACTTTGGTCCATTGTTTCAAGCAAAGACCGTTTTAAATAATGGAAGTTTAAAAAGGAACAAATGCAACCCAAATATGATATTTTTAAGAAGTTGTTAATCTAAAAAACGTTTTAAGAATAACTGTTTTTTCTCCATTTTTTTCTCATTTTATTTTTTTCAAATGTCTCGTTTCCAGATTGAGTTATAAGAGCTGATTTCTTCTTATATTGCACTTTTCTCTTCACTTCCAGTCCAATCCAACATTCAGCGACCAATAGAAACATGCCTTCACTCTGCACGCCAGAGGACATCCCGCCCCCAGAAGGAAGAGAATAGGATCTGGAAAACACAATATATAAACAAATTAAATAAAAAAAAAACTCAGTCAGAAAACAAGACATTTGAACCAAAAAGTTGAAAAAAAACACAAATATGAACAAAATGTAACAATATGAAAAAAAAAGTGAAAAAATAAAATAGGACACAAGAGCAAAGTTATTTTCAAACCCTTTTTTTCAATAAAACGTTTTTCTTTGACTTCTGTTATTCATTTTTTCTTATTTCTTTTACAGAACATGATCTGTGCAACATTAATGGAACAAATTCAGCCCCTAACTTTCTGTCCTTTGACTCTTCTCAACCTTTATGCATCAGATGCAGACGACATGAATTCAAATCTAAACCAGTCGTCATCAACGCCTCATTGAAACAACAAGTGACTGAATCCAGGACCTGAAATGTGTGATAAAACCTGATGAGGAGAAAAATCAAAAACTGAGAAAGAGGAACTTTCTATGATCAGGTGCAAACGTCCGTCTAGCTGCTGCACATGCAAACACCCCCTGCCTCACACACAAACACACACATGCACAAAAAAGGGAAGCAGAAGAAGGGGATGGGGGGGGGGGTAAACCACCAGAGGAAGATGCTGCTCCAGAAGCCTTTATTAACTTTACTTACAACTCCTACTCCTAACCACAGCTAGGTCATGTCACACATAGTCAGAAACAGAAACACATTCAGACTCTGAAGACGAGAAGCAAGTTGGACAAAACCCAAAACTGTTGGTGGCACCTGCACCGCTGAGCTCTTCCCTCCATTTTAGCCAAAGCACTCCTTTCCAAAATAGCTTAGAAACCAAGCAGACCCCCCCACACACACACTTCACAACAACTAATAGATGTGTGAGAACTTCTGCGTTTAGTTTTGACCCAACGACCCCCCCACAGCTACGGCCACCGTCTCCAACCAAACCAAACTCTAAACACACATCCTGCTGTAGCAGGATTTTACCATCAAGTCAGGACATTTTATAACAGCTTGTGTCTTAGACTGGGGTGGGCTTCAGGTCAGGTCTGCACCAGTAAGGTTGTAATGGTTCAGAGCTGGGCTCTGGGTTACAATCAAAATACAGAAATATGAATTCAATTCAATTATGCTCTCTGTTTTTATTTCTCATCATAGCAGCTTCGTCTGGTCTGTTCCTGTTTGCTGTGGCTCCATCCTGGAG
>JAUZNJ010031331.1:0-14278 GCA_034780135.1 Jordanella pulchra | reverse complement strand
TGGCCACTATCCTGCAAGAAGAATGGCTTAAAATCCCTCTGACCACTATGCAGGACTTGTATATGTCATTCCCAAGATGAATCAACGCTGTATTGGTTGCAAAAGGAGGCCCTACACCATACTAATAAGTTATGGTGGTCTAAAACCATGTGTTTCAGTTTCATTGTCCAACCCTTGTAAATTGTCAATACATTGCATAGAGAAGCTTGAACATTTTATAATTTAGTTAATAGTAACCTTTGAAAAGCTAGATTCCCATCAACCAGGAGAGAGTTACAGGTTCATAATTCTACAACGGAGAAGTTATTTGCAAGCAGAAGACATTTATGGCAGGTGCCAGTATTCTCAGATTACAGCTGTCTTAAAAGTTATTGCATATAACTTTCACAGAATCTGTATTAAAAGACAAGAAAAAAGAGTGACCTCTGTCTAAAACTCCACAGTCCTCAGTAATTAGGCTAAAAATGAAAGTTTTTAGCAGGAAATAACATGTACTGTAGCAGCAGACCCCCTCATATGGGTAGGTGACAGCGCAGGGGATGCCAGTGAAAAACCCCTCAAACCGGCTTGGCTGTCGGAAATTTCCTGCAGCTTTTCATAGAGGCCGAAAGTGCATATGAAGCAGTTTTTAGTTTTGTGGTTAAAAATGCAATTATAAAAAAAATCTAATCTTTTTCACCAGCGGGTTTTGATACTTTCTATTAATGTAGGTATTAAACTGTTTTGCCACGGATGAGAAAGAATATATTTTAGAGAAGTACTGATTAGAGCACTATTACTTTTCCTTGTACATAAAAAATATTTTATCCTGGCTTCTTATGTAATCGCAGTGAAGTTTGATCCCTTTATATATATTTATTTTTCATATTTTTACGCTGACACTTCAACAGAAGGAAAGATCACGGCTTGAGAAGCACTGTATGTCTCAGAAAAGCAAGATTTCAATGGTCAAGCAAGGTGGTGGAGGAATGGTTATGTGGATGCAATTAATTCAACAATGAACATATCTGTAAACCAAAGTATTCTGAAGCCGGAACCTTGGTCCATAGAGGTTTATCAAAAGAAAAACAAGGTCTCAGGTGCTGAAAACAGAATGGCTGAAAAAAAGGTGATTATTAAGGTGATGGAGTTTAGTGACAAGTCACAGTCAAGATTTCAATCAAGTTGAAATGCCTTGAATAGATACTATAATGCTACATGTTTGATGTTAAACACTGATTGTCAGACAGAAACCCCCTAACGTAAAGTGCTATTGCTTCGTTTGTCAGTTTGTTTATGCACTGACAAATGTTTCTATTGTCCCTAAACTTTACTAAGAACTCCTCTCTGTATTGATTCTTAAAATCAAGTTAGTAAGGTTTGTGTGTAGGAATTTCAAGCTTCGCCTTCAGTGTATTTCTTCAGCAAACTATGGCAGTGTGACAAGGAGCACCCAGGAGCAGCTCCCTGGAGCTCCGTTTTAAAAGACTTTTGCAGCTGTTCCATCATTTTACAGCTTACCACGCACCGTTCTTCATCAACCTCCACCTCTCCTCCACCCTCCCATCCCTCTGTTTCATGCAATATTACCTGGGGGTGTGATTAGTGGAGTCAATTAGCGTGCACTAATCAGGCTACAACACAGATTGACAGATGTAGAATGACAAAAATAGCTTTTTTTCTGTCTACTAACTTTTCTCTTCCTCCCCCTAAGTGATTTCAATAACTTAGTGGTGTATTGCGACAATTTACCATTGGGATAATGTTGGTGTGTAAATGTATGCATTTTATGGTGTTATTAGTACATCCTTCACACTTTTAAGGATTTTAAAGCAGGAGCAGATGGTTGATGAAGGAAATTCTCAATAAACGCTTCATTATATAAATATCTGCTTTTCTGTAGATACTAGGTAAAATACACAAAAACATCATCACAGCAGCAATAACGTCACCTGAACTTCTCCTAAGATGTATCCAGAAATCCACCACCAGTCCTGCTTTTAAGGGAATTGGTATTTGCACCTTGAATTTTTTAGATGATCAAACTAATGGCACACCAAAACCTAGCGACATTAAGCTCGAGATGGCTACATTGCTAGATAGTGTACCAATAATTTGCATCCATTTGTTTATTGATTTATTTTGATGGGTTGCTCAGTGTGTGGCAAAAACTGCAGAACACATGGGCATGTTGGCAGTTTTCCTCGACTACTAACAAAGCCAAAATTTAAGATTTTTTTTCCTTCTAGCTGTAGATCTCAGATCTTCGCAGGGAAAGAAGGGTGCTCCTACCATGTGTTAAACACTCCCAGTTAACTTACATTTTGGCAGACAGACGACTGGTTGGCAATTTGTGCTGACACTGTATCACAGATGATTTCCTTTGGCCAAAAGTGAAGTTGGCTGGAAGATGTTTTCCAAGCCAAAGGGAAGGCATGCTGGAAGAAGATCAAAATCTACTAGCCTAAAACAAGAATCAGTGTGAAGTTTTTTCTAATATAATTATATAGGTTGTTTATAAAAAAAAATCCAGTTTTTATGAAATATGAAAACCTTTTTTTTCCATTCTTTACACAATGCAAATATTTCAGCCACTCTTTACAGATTTCCCTTGTTCTTTCATAGATGTTTTAGATATAAGTGGCTACTCCAACATTGTAAACAACAATTAAAACACTCACACACTGATGGTGGTAAGCTACATTATAGCCACAGTTACTCTGCGGCATACTGACAGAAGCGAGGCTGCCATACACGGGCACCAACGGGCCTCTGACCACTATCAGTGGGCCCATATGTAGAGCTCCATTCATTCCTACAGCCTAACCATGATCCTTACCCTTAATCATTAGGGGGTTCATACCTAACCCTGCCCCAACCTAACACCAGTTCACACCTTAGTCCTAAACATAGCCCAAAAACGGTAAATCCCCTTGTGGGATCAGGTATCTGGCTCCTCGAGGAACAGTCGGTCCCCACAACATGTTATATTTCAAGAAAATTTGCCCCACACTGTATTAAAAGCAAGAGTACACACATACATATATGTATTTACAAAGGTATACGTAATTTTCCTGTATTTTATTGAACCTATGTGATATGTGAAATAAGAGTCAAATTCTTAGTAATGTATTCTTGCAGTGATAAATAACATTTTTTTTTCCTCTTAGTTGAATCATAACCACAACTGCAACCAAGGAAGTGAGGTATTCAGTTCTTCAAAAGATGTTTTGAGTTTTTCTGTGCCTTCCTGGATTAGTTATTGAGTTCTTGGGAATAATTTTGTAGGAGTAATTGGAAGGTTCACTACTGCTACTAGTTTTCTTTATTTGTGGATATGGTTTTTCGGGATTGCAATTACTGTTTCTCTCATCTGTTTCTCTTACTTCTTATGTTTTTTTACTAGGCCAGCTTGTTTGGAAAAACTTTGTTCCCTTTAAATATAAATAGTTTAAAACAGTGTAGTGTCTTAACTTTAATTATCTATGTCTTTAAAGTTAACCCTAATGGGAATGAATTTGGGTATTGGTGTATGAATGTTTGCTTATTCCCGATTGCAGCTGGCTGTTGTGGCTGTTGAGTAAAGGGTTGTAAGTGGTTGGTATGACTAAAAGATAGAGATTTTTATATATTTTTTAATAACTTAAGTCCACACTCCATTTACAAACATTAAATACACGGAGTAAATGTTTAAAGGGATTAATATGGAGGAGTGTATATGTCAAGATATACAAAGAGGTCTCTGTGAAGACACCAAGTTGATGTGAACAGTGTTTTGGCAGTGCAGTGATACCTGACAAAATTTTGTCATAAAGCTCAAAGTACAGTAGGGTCATTTCAGCCATGCATGAAACATTCTCTTGATGGTGCATGCAGTAAATTCAAATATCCACATTAACACATGCACAGAGGAATTTAAAAACATGCTCAATTTTTCATGCATGTGCATGATTTTCTTCACTCTTCGGTATTGCAGATACATCACAGAATGTGGAGACATTATGACAAAACAGACACTTAAAAATTTGAATATAGATTTTGCTTGTGTTTAAAATCTTCTGAAAAGAAAGCACTTTAGTCTCCACAGTATGGATTATCTGCAGCAGTTTTTAGTATGAAAGCATGTCTCCCATTGTGAGAAATGCAGGAATAAATGCATCAGTTAAAGTTTGGGATAATGACCTTACATTGGACTTCTTCACAATTTGGAAAGAAAATAGGTATAACAATGGTGCTGGGTGCTATGCATTAATATTAGCTATATTATGTGGCTGTTATTGGAATGTTTAACTTCAAGATGACTCGAAACCCAGAAACAGCTGATGCATTTTAATGGGTTTACTTTTTAAACACAGATCAGCTAATAACTTTGTTACTTTAAACTTGAGGAGGCTGGTGTTTAATTTGGTTATGAGAGTTTAGAGCTTTGTTCGAAGTTAATACTTCAATGTGTTCCTGCAAAGCCATGTAATCCCTTATGTGATCATGAGAGCATGAGGTTTTGAGGTTTGGAAATGATGTGGATTGGGTAATCCCCCAAGGTCTTCCTGCATTTGCAAAATGAAAGGCATCCCCCATAGTCTTTTTGCATGTGGTTAGATAATGATGTCTCCCCTCCACACTGCACTGCTGTTCTCGTGAATTAATAAGTAGATGAAAAATAGTTTTGATGTTGAAAAAAGTCAGCATTATCCAGAAATTTAAAGCGACTGGATTTTAGGAAGAGAGGAAGTTGGTTGGAGTTGATGGAGTGAGCTCCATTTGTTCCTAACAGCAGAGCACTTCACAGTGAGTGGGTGTAATTTTTATTATTTTTTAAATTATTCATGGTTTGAAATGAACCGTTACAGTTTTATATCCTGCTCTGTATTTTTCTCAACTTGACTTTGTAACAACTAATGATAAGAAAATGTATGCTAGTATGTATTAGTGTGTAGAATATATACAGTAGATAATGAAAATATCGTGTTTGTATTGAGCTCATGTGGAGGCAGGTATGTTTCTTATCACCTGAGCCATTTTGTTGGAAGTAAATCTGTGCCTTATGATATGTGAAGATGCAAAGCAAAAAACTCTGAACTTAAACAGATAAATATTTGTTTGTATATAAAACATAAATACATGAAAAATCAATTTGAGCTGAAAGGAAATATTTCCACCTGTGGAACTCTAGAAGTTGCTGTGTATATTCTTTGCAGATATGTTAAAGATGAACCAATGTTCATTTTTCAGATATGCTCTCCAGTTTTCTAGAAACACATTAACGTTAAATAAAGCTATCCCATTTTTAAGTGTAACTTTAATCTCAGCCAATCCATATTAACATAATGAATGATATTAGTGTTTAGTCAACTATTGGTAAAAATCAGTGGGAGTTTGAAAACTATGTGCAGGGAATCTGGGTTTTTCTCTTGAATATAGTCAGACTCCACTGCCTAATTGATTGACAAATGGCAAGCAAGCTAGCAGTAAGGACAGCAGGGACAGACTAGTCAATACTGACAATTTGTCTGTTTTGGGAAGAGTTGACTAGCTTTTTGGAATATTTAGGTAAAACTGATAGGGTCATCCTTTCCAGAAAATATGGATATAGAAAATATATGTTTTAGTGTAAAAGAAAATCTTCCTAAAGAAAACACAAACAAAAAATAGCTTGTAGCTCTATGGCTTCAGGTCACTGAGGAACCTTAAACCCAAGTCTGGTCTATTACCTTTGTTTGACTTGACCCAATAATGTTTTTACTAATTTAGTAACGGACTGCTAATTTCTAATGTTTTGAGGAACTAAATCTTTAACGGTTTTGAAATGTTTTTAAAATGATCTGACTTGGCAAAGTTTTTATGCAAAATTCCCTTCCTACTGCAACTAGACACCATTGAAATTTTGCTTGTTCTTTTTTTTATTATTTAGAACTGCAGCATCATTAGGACAGCGAAGACAAATTTGGGAAAGGTGATTTATATCAATGGGCCTGACTTGAACTGTTTCAATATCTCTGTTGGAACAATGGACCAACCAGCCATATCTCTCTATTTTGATGGATAAACCAGTTGTGTCTTGTCAGTGTTTTGTTCTCCACCAAAGCAATTTACCTTGGCTTTTGCTCCGCAGCTTTTGTTTTCTTTTTTAACACATGGGTGGGGAAGAAGGGAGTTTCTGGCTGACAGCTGTAGACTTTTTAACAGTGGAGCTTCCCTTCAACGAGTTTCTTTTAAAGATGAAAGCCTTGCATGCCTTTATCCCACTTCCATATTTGATATCCATGCAGGGGTTGCTTCTCTGTTCTTGATTTAAAGGGATGTTGGTGTCATTTGATCTTGGCAGATGCAGAGACATCTGAGGCTTGATTGGGTCGGAAAAAATAAAAGGCTGTGACAAGCACAGTTTGACACTGTGCAAGAATATGTGCCACTCTGCTTTGAAGAGACAATTAACATGGGAGCCAATTGGTGTTGCCTTTTTGTCTTCTCCGTCCTGTCACAACAGTGGCCCTGCATCTTTTTGTAGTGTAGGGCTCAATTAGCATGACTCCAACTTGAGAAATTGTTTAAAAGATCCACAATCGGCATTAGTCTGTCAGAGTTTGAGCACTAAATCGCTCTGTATGATGTAAATTGAAGGCAATATCCAACTTTTTTCCTTGTTGAATTAACTCTGTTAACTTGTTCCTAATTTGGTCTAAAGCAGAACTCATTTGGCTGAAAGTAGCCAGAGGTAGCTTCTGTGACATGAAGGGAAAGAAGTAGGGTAAAGTTTAAAACAATCGAACTGAAAAAAAAACAGGACATTCTTCCTCTCCTAGCTAATTAGTTCATGCCCACATATCCACCTTCTCCTAAAAGTTTCTAAATCTGCGGATTGGCCTCATTAGGGAAGCAGGGTGATGCAGCCGGCAGTGTGTGATCAATAGCCCAAACTGAGAGCAGCCTCCATGCTGATCACTTGGTAAATCCGGCTTCTGATAGTGCTTGTTGTTCAGCACCAGCAGGGCTAACTCAGTTGATTAAATATCAACCTCCTGATACCCTCCCTTTTCCTCCCATCTCTGCAGGCCTGAGTGATTGCCTAAGAAGGGAAAGAGCATGAGGAAGGAATGTCTTGGTGGGAAAAAAGAGAGTGATGGAAGAATAAAGGCAGGGCAGAAAAGGGGAAAGATCAATTGTGGGTTTAGCTGAGAGTCAAACTTGGCGTGTGCATGCAGCCCACAGCAGATAATATGATTATCCTGAGAGAGGAGACAAAACAAAGTGCCTCACCTCACTGCATTATGCAAAGCAAGATGTAAGAAGAGCCCCGTCCTCTTTGCAGACCCTAATTCAACCATATTTACTGGATGCCATGGTCTTTCCTTTCATCTCTGCCACCGCTTAAGAAATATTAATAGATAAATCAGAAAACTAATACCATGGTCCGGGGTGTATTATATGTACGGGATGACAGGAATGTGGTGGAACTGTGCATTATTTGTCAGCAGGAGTGAAAAATACGAGGAGCTACCGCATCAATCAATGATGCCGTTTTAACATGACAGCATTGAACACTGTGGATTAGCCACCCACTGTGGGGAAATCAGCAAGAAACAAATACATGCAAGAGGCCTCCTTTTATTCATCTCCTCTCAGTCTTTTGTCCATCCTGTCGCTGCGAGCCTGGAAGTATTTATCAGCTGATGAATGGCAGATTGTATTTCCACTTCCCGACTTGTATCATCCCCGTTGTTCTGATGTTCTTACGCTGACAAGGGAAATAATTGGAAGAAGATCTTGTTAGGAGCTCACAGGGGTAGAGGCTATATGTCAGTGTTGATTTGTAGAAAAAACTGTTTGGGAGCATTAAAAAGAGAATTTAAATATTGATCAGGTGGCTGAAATTACTTGAATCTTTTGTCACATGTTATAAATAGGCATCTTTTTGTATCAGACGCCTTGACTGCACTGAGCTAACAGTACTATGAGCCCATAACCACAACTCTGATTTGTCTAAGTAGGCTCTAAATGCACGTTTAAGTTTCTCTTCATATTTTATTTAGTTTTATCGTTTTCCGTCCTTAGTAAGTTGGCCAACATTCTTACTTTGAGCCCCTATCCAGTTATGTAGACTTCCGTTTGGTCCAAATTCAATTTACATCAATCCAGTTCAAAATCATATTATGAGTTGTACCTGATTAGAGTTCCTATGAAGTCTAGAAATGTCAGAAATTGGATTTCTGCCTTTTCCAGGTTTTGATAGGTGTGGAAAAAGAATGAAAATGTTGAAAATATTTTTTATTCAAGACTTTACAATAAATAATTTCCCCTCAGTATGTCTCCTTTTTTTCTCTGTTTCCTTGTATCCTACATTTGCTTCATTCTTTTACTGTAATTCCTTCAATAAGATCATTTTTCCATCCTTACAGTGATGAAACGCCTAAATTGCTTTAAATCGTGATTAAAAATGTATTTAGTTAGGTTGGCCTTTGGATGTATTACCTAAATTTGCCAGTATGTGACGTGTGAATTTCTCCGCTGTGAGATCAATAAAACTCATCTAATCTAATCTAAATATTGTGGTAAGTTTTGCAGTCAGTTTTTCTTTTAATTTCTTATCATTTTATTATAATTTTGCATATCTTTTTAGATATTCATATTTGTTAATTTTGTTCACTAATTATATAGTTACCCTGCTCTCACATTTGCCTGAATGGCAGCGTTTTTTGATTAAAATGATATTATGCAGTAAATATTGTAAATATTCTTATTGTAAATATATAACATTGATCATTGAGGAAACATGACAGAAAAGGTCAATAGCATGTCATCAATCCTTCAAGTCACAATTTTCAGATATCCAGATTTCTTTTGTCGAGAACAGGGGCAGAGCTAGTCATTCTCATCATCAGGTGCTTAGCCCACATACTATTTTATTATGATGAAGTTGATTTGTTAGACTAAAAAAGTAAGAGGTCATTCCTGCATACCACCCATTTGTTGAGATTTATTGCATATTTAATCACTATTAACAACGTAATATTGTTACGAAAATAGCTTATTTCCTGAGAGGGTGTTATTAAGAAGTAGGCCTGAGGGGTAATTAGAGCAACATGTAAATCTGAGCATATTAGGCAGGACTGGGACCACAATATGAACTGGTAAGCTCTGTGCCACCAGTACTATCAAAGCATTTTTATTATGAATTCACGTTAATGTACCTCAAATGTCTTCAGTCTAACTTCAAAATAAAAAAAACAAAAACTAAGGTAAGTGTGTTCTATTTTCAGAGATCAATCTGAACCCTGTCCCACAGACCTATAACCCCAATGCACTAACAGTTCTTACTGTATGATGGTGCTTGCTAGGGAACCAAACCTGCTGCTTGAAACTGGAAAAAAACATTTAAATTCTTGGTTATTTGAGCACACACTACTACTCGCTAGCAAAACTAAGGTTACCTAAATGAAGAAAAAATAATAAACTGGTCTTTGAGACACTAATTCATTCATTTATTTTCTGAATCCCTTGTCCTCTTAATAGGTTGCAGGAGTGCCTGAACCTATCCCAGCATTTATCAGGCAAAGGAAGGTACAGTACACATAGGGCAGGTCACCAGTCCATCACCCTTTAAGACAATTGCTTCTAATCATTTCACATTTACTGATCAAAATGCAGTTATTGATGCTTAAGCAGTTTTGCGGTGTATATTGTTTGCAACCAAACAGTGTTTTTATTCAAGCTTCTAAAAACAAGCCACAGGCAGCAGGTCTCTCTTTTTGTGCTGCATTCATATATAAACCACAAATTACTATTATCCAATTCTACAGTATATGACGTGATACAGTAAAACTTTATCCAGTTGTTCTCTCACTTGAACTGTTCTCCTGCCTCTTAAAAAAGGACCTGATGTCCATGGTTGGTAAATAACAAAAAAAATGTATGTACATGTGTTTCTAAAATAAGCAAGACTGGAATTAATTATAAAAGGTTTTGCACTAGAACACATTATAATACCACTAAAACCAAATGAGATAATTTATAACCTCCTTACTCCAATAGTGTCAGTGATACAGTCAATTTGTTCTAACCATTTTTTTATTTACATTTTATATGTAAAAACTAAGGAAACCAAAAAGGAGAAAAAAAAAAAACTTCCTGGATCCATTTTAGTAAAAGTTTTGAATTGAGTTTTATTGTAAGAGATACACACATTTGAATTAACCCTAACCCATTGTGAAAGATATTTACTGGGATTAGCCTTTTCATAAACCAGTCCTAATCTGGTCAAGTGCGGAATAAAACTCAGTGGCGCCATACTATCACATTATATCACTAATCTCGTTAATTTTGTGTTGAAATAAACATCTGTGCTCCCTGCATTAAAAAAAATAACATGGATGCTTGCTGGAACCAGAGTCAGCAAGAATTGCAAACAAAGTAATAAAGTGCGTGGGGCCATGACAGGTTTGGTTCCTCTTTGCGGTTGATCACTACCAGCCAGATTAACCTTAGATTGTTTGATAGTCTAATTTCTTACTTATCTGCTCTGTGTGTAAAAGCCATGTTTTGATATTCCATCAGCTGTGGGTTGGAATGGTAAGAAGTCTTACAACAGAGCAAATGAGGCAAAAGGCAGTTCAGTTTGTGTTGAACCAAAAAAATCATCTTTTCAGAACAGTCAATTGGTATCAAATAGGAGAAGAATTCCTTTATCAAAGCAAATTGTTTTGAGGAAAGTGTTTCAACACAAGAAACGTCTGCTGGAAACAGCTTGTTGATAATATTTTGAAGGTTCAGCTTTTATGTCCTTTCTTCAATTTGCAGTACCTTTTCTTCTGTAGACTTGAGCACAAAGAGATGGCCATCTATTTCCAAGGACCGCTATTATCAGAATTTAATTCCATGTTCCTATATCAGAGAAAAGAAACTTTATGATTGAAGCTATCTCCAAAAAGATGTTGTGATCTAGCAGAAAAACCAGTGCTTCTTCTGTGGTGCACATATACACTATGCAGATAGATGCAATGTTTAGGGGTTGATCCTTAAAGATTCAGAATAAATGTACTGGTAGCCAATAAATATGCCAAATTGCATGTGCAATTTCTTTTTTTTTTTTTATGTCTGTTAGGAGGGTTTGCTGCGGTTGATCTACAGAGGTTGCTGCAAAAGTGTTATTCATTTTGGTTTTGTCCATTAAAATGACCTTAATGGATGTTCATTTAAGAGTGGTTGTAAAAGAAAGATGAGAAGATTGGAGATAATGAAAATAAATGATACCAAAAAATAAGTACTACGAATAACTGTAAGTCTTAAAAAATCTAGAAAGAGTGCAGATTTTATTTTAGATTAAAAAAGGAGAGCAGAGAGAAGGCAGAGCAAGTTTATTTGTAAATTTCAATTAGAAAACCATCCAAAGTGTTATACATGAAAAAAAAGAGAAGTACTTTGCAGTGGCTTAATAGAGGCAGAAAAATAAAAAAATGACTCAACTCAAACTAATGATGTTTTATTGAAGTTCACATGGAACACTTAAAGTCAACTCTGACAAGAAGTCTTAATTAAAAGAAACTTGGGGTATAAAACTGTAAAAAACAACAAACAAACAAAAAACATTCTGATAGCATTTAGAGAAGTACTAAATGCTTCTCCTCTGTTTTTGGTTTGGTTATGAGTAGACCTAAAGGTTTTTTTAAGTACTTTGCCTATACTAAAAAAACAATAAACACACAAAAAAAACAAAAAACATATGGATGTACAGTATTTACTAAACCAATACTCAACAAATGCTTTTTATGATAGTGTTAACTATGCATTTTTTTTTTATTTTGCCCGAAATTTTTTTTTTGCACCAGGCCTGATAAGCAGACAATAAATCTTTCTTTTTTCCACCCCTATCTGCTAACAGCCCCTACTCCCATCAACTCGATAGTTTTGGCTGCATCCACTTAGATGCACACCAGCATTCACGTTATGTTTGGGGAAATTACTTTCATGTTTGTTAATTGCGTTCATTAAAAATATTATACCTCAGATCATGTGGTCTTCTGATAAATATTAACTGTAGATGGGATTACCAATGACTGGACCTTAAATAAAGTCTAAAACACGGAAAATAGATTTAATAAGACAACAGGGTGCCATAGTTTAATGAGAAAGCCTTCGTATGCAACCTGCATGAGCTACTAACATAGAACTCATAAAGTTTTAGTTTTGTGACTGGAGCCAGTCACAAACTAAAACAACCTGCTGCTCCAGCACCACAAGTGGCTCCTTGGACCCTCTACAATGGCACTCAATAGCGGCTAAAAATGATAAAGAGCCAACTAATGCTTTTGAATATAGAAGATTAAGAAATACCATTCTTAAAAGCTTAAACAGAATTTTTAAAATAACAATTACATTTGATTTCCCCACAGAATAGCATTAAAGAGCCATGAATATGTTTAAGACCTGTATTTTTTTGTTATTGGCTTTGAAACTATCTATTTATTTTTCAAATAAAATAACATCCTATACGACAAAATCCAAGATCAACACTTCTTCTTTATCAAACTGTCATGCTGTCTCCAAATATCAAAAACTAAAAACAGAAAATAAACTCTTGTTGAGAATCACAACATATTTCCTATTGCAGTTATTTAAAAAATAAAAAGTGTGCTTTATTTAAAAGCCATGTAATATTTGCGACTCTGAAAAACTTTTATTTATTTGACTCTTTGCATTAGAAAAGTTGCAGATCCCTGACATATGCCTTCCCATTCAGTTTGAAGTGGAACATAGGCTCTTATATTGGTATGACTTTTAAGTGGTGTGTTCTGAAGTATTCATAAATGAAACAGAGATTCCAGGGCTCACAAACTGTGCCTTTAACAATCTGGATTTTGGTTTTAGGACATTCTATTTCTTATTCAAAAGGTCCAAAGGTGACATATTCTGTATTAAGTATAGTATGGGTTAGTTCTGATGTCAAAAAGCATTACAATAACCTTTTTTCACACTAAAAATTTAGTGTCTGCATTTTGTTATTTTGTATTTTTTGGTTCTTATTGATGACAATTTGAAATAGGTTTCATTTTTGCCAAGATTTTCACCAAGATTGTGAGCAAGACCTTTTTATAGTAAAAAAAAAAATGTTAGGTAGCCTCACCTCTGTCATTTTGCTCCAGAACAACTGGAGCTAAATTGATTAAGTTCTCCAGGGAAGAAAGTATCCACAAGGACAGTTTTCAAAGGTACTGCAGTACTTGTTTTCTTTTTTTGTTGTTGTTGTTGTTTGTATTTTTTTTCCTGTTTGGATTAGTGGGCATGCTTTTAACTTACAGTAAGTGGCCTAGAGAACATCCCGTAGCCTTTAAGACCTGAGACACCCTTTTAACATGTTTGAGCTTTTTTCTTACCAAAACAATAGCCTTCCAGACTTAAGTGTTTGGTCTTTTGCTGTTAGGCTCATAACCTGCTGCATATTTACATTGTTCTAGTGTCTCTGCTTTTTAAAACTTTGAAGAATCCACTTGAAAACTGACCCAAAATCAAAGCTACTTGCAATCTTTGTCTTTCCCACACCTTTTTCTCTTTGAAGAGTTTGCTCTTCGCTCCTGGAGGAGACATGTATGCCAAATATTATAGTCAAGCCGAGGGTGAACAGGTGAGGATGGAATATAGACTTCTGTCTGAATCGTGTCTCTAGCCCCGTCTCGGGCTGTCTCTCCTTCCCTGGCGTAAAGGAAATGGAAGCTGCTCGCTGGAGATAAGCCACTACTCGCTTGTGAATTGCAACTGTCACTGTCAATATGCAGCAGCGTTTCGGTATCCATTTCTCCATGTCTTGCCATTGGCAGGAGTGACAGGTAGATTGGATGGAAGACGGGCGAGCGGGAACGGGTCACCGGTTTGGGCACCTGATGACCGGTGAGCTGGTGTCAGCATGCCGGACATTGGCAGTCACACACACAGCTCTGTGTGCATTGAAATGGGCCTGTAGAGGTAGAAGAGACTGATTACATGCATTTCTGCCCAGAATATACTGGTAGGTGAGAGATGATGTATGAATATAGGCGCATTACAACAGAGCAGTTGAATCACAAAGTAAAACCATTTTATAAAAGTAATAAAAAATGAAATTTTTATCAAGACTTATTGCATGATTTAAATAGTTAATTAATTTATTTATGTTAGTTATCGTAAAATAGTCAGATAAAGTAATTGATAATGTTTTTTTTTGTTTTGTTTTGTTTTATTAAAGCCCCAATGTGTAATATTTACAGGAATTTATTGACAAATCTCAGTAAATATTACACATTAAATATCTAGTAAATATTACAATAACATA
>JAUZNJ010031330.1:14444-24939 GCA_034780135.1 Jordanella pulchra | reverse complement strand
ATTTAGTTTATTCAGGGTTTCAATAAAATCACCGAACTAGAACAATTTGAAGATCACTTCAGTATATCAAAAATGGCCGTCACAATCATAAAGATGGTTACTAATAAAGAAGCTGGATGCATGCAAACATTTTAATGGAAAGTTTAGTGGAAGGAAGAAGTTGCATAAGGGATAACTGTACATTTAGATGATTGTGAAGCAAAGTCCACACAGCTGGGATCTGCTTCACCTCCAGAATATCCAGAAACGGACCGCAGCTGTTACATCACTCGTGTTTAACCTCCCTAGAGAAACCAGGAGAGTCTTAACTAGGTGGAGGGGAAGCGACTGTCCCCAAGGGGTTGCTCTTCATATTAGTGTGATTTTTTTTTTTTATTTAATTTGTGGCTTTTATGCCATAAAAAGGAGCTGAGGCAGTGACTTAAGATGGACTTAAGTATATTATTTTTAGAGGAAAATTATTTTATCTTCAAAGTTAATGCAAAATTAGAAAGTAATGCAACATAAGTAGAAAGAATTCCACAGTAGTTTCAACAATTTAAATAGACATTTCTAGTGTGACGGACCTCTTCATTGGAGCCATTGTTCAGTAAAAACAAACTGGATTGAAACTATTTCAACATCTTAAAGTTTCAGAAAAATGGGTCGTTTACTTCATTGCATTACAGACATAAAAAATGTATTTTCTGTTCATGATTACTAGATTAAATATGACCTGAACTTCTCATGAACGGCTTTGTTTATGTAAACAGGAGAGGAAGAACCTAATACTTTATACTCCTTACTTTAATACTCCTTAAAGTTGTTTTAAGTTTGCCTCATTAAAAGCAGAAATGATCATTTCTTTTATTTCTCTAAAGGGAGGATTATGTTATTTATGCCTCCATATTTCACTCTAGGACACATTTCATTGTATGAAGGCACTTTTGTTGCCTTAGGCAGACAGGTCAGCAGTGGATGCATGTCGTTCCTGACTTTAGATGGTTTTCTTAGGCCTGAAGTGGGTTTTCAACTAATTCTACCTCATTTCATTTTACCCAAGTAATGTAAAGGGACCCAAAACAAATTCTAATTATGTACCAAGACGTTTTTTTTACTTTCTAAATTATTGTGAATTATTTAAGTGTATTTAATCCGTGAGTTTCACTTTTAACAGTCAATTTGTTGTTTTTTTGTTTTTTTTTCTTGGTAATTTTTTGAGGTTTTATTTTACTTCTCAGCTTCTGGCCCACACAATGGGACCAGTGTGGACTTATGACCCAAATTGTTTATGAACATTTCTACAAAATCCATTAACTGCAGTTTTAATATTATTGTAAATAGAATTAAACACCAAAGTGGGCGGTCCTGCTCTTTAAATGATGCTTTCCTATCTTCAGCATAAATGTTTGTTGTTTAGTTTAAACGCTGTAGTGAATCTAAAGAGCCCATGATGGGTAATCAAGCACCCTGAGGGGTCACGACCCCGTCTTTGGGAATCGATGCTCTGAGAGTGATCGTCCTCTGGAGGGACGAATGAGTGGGTTTGACATTCGCCAGGAGGACTGTACCGTTCTGACAGTGTTGTTCCCAGTTTAAGGTTCAGTGGTGGAGAGGTTGTTGGCCTCTGAGTTCCAGTGAAAGGATCTCTGAACGCGTCAGTATGGAAAGAGACTTTCCACGATGTGGAGGAGTGGCCTGCTCCTGTTACAGAGCACCTTTGGAAAGAATTGGAGCAGAGACATTATCATAAATTAACGTCTAGATAAATGGTTCAAAATTCCAATGACAACACTCCTAAACCTTGTGGACAGACTACCTAGACGAGGTAAAGGTTCTCAGTACCCTTATAGGTCTAAAATAAAAGACCAGAAGTCATTTGATCCTGATAAACCAAGGTTATATACACCAATCATTCGTCCTAATGAGCCTAAATAGAATTCCAGCACTGGGCTAAATAGACGAGTGTAAGCCAACATGGCTCTGTCTGCTGGCAGTACTGCTAAGCTATCTGAAAGCCAGATAGCAGCTACTTAACAGAGCCCAACCGTCCTACATTGCCTTCCAGTAAAGAGACACTCAGTTCAGTCAGATATTGATCATATAAACTGATCTACAGTAACTTAAAGTTCTAGTTAATCCTTGACGGAGCTTCCTATGAGAATGGAAAGACTATCACTGGTATCAGTATTAATACAGATGTTTTTTTAAACATCCAGCAACTTAACCAAATATTTTCTGGGGTCTTTTCACACTGGGTTTTGGACTTCATTATTTCCACACTTTACTGGGAGATGCTAACTGGCTTAGCCACAGTAGGCTACTTCCTTGTTTATCCCCTGTGCACATCTGCTGTATCATACCTCTTTTGTTGGAAAAAATATCAAAGCATAAAGCACAAAAGTAACAAATATTACCCCAGTAGGACGTGGTAATATTTGAAAAAACTTTGTTTACAACCATAGTGAGCTACTGCTACGGAGGCAAAGGGTGGGTCAGCATCATATTATACCCTAATGGGATATCGCTTATGTTTATGTGAGCAAATACTTTTAGTAACATAATGAGACCTTTTAACTGGTGTCATAATGTTTATGTATTAGGAGTTCACTGAATTTTAACAGCTCTGAGTTGTGTTCAAGGCCAACAGGAATTTAAAACTCCTCATAAACTGATCCCAACAAAAACTCAGTGTTTGAGAAACTTTTATTTAAAAGGTGCAACAACAACACAAGACTTCACAGTTCATATCAATAATGGGACATTTTGCTTCCTTTTTTTCCCTTTTTTCTTTTTTTTACAAAAAAACAGACTATAGTGTTTCCTCATTTTGAGGCAACATGAGAAAACAACACATGTTGCTTTGATAAACATTTTTCGATGCTACAATAAGTAGCTGGAAAGGAGCTGAGTGCATTGCACTTCGGTAATAGGATAAAGGAACGTCTGACATCAAAGTTTTATCAGACCAGCATCCTTTTTAATGCTTAGAATAATGCCTGCATGGAGGAAGAGAAATTTTACAACACATCAGGATGAAATCTCTCTTTTCTCTGAGGAAATGTTAACTTTGGATTCACTATTTCTGGGATGAGAACTCCAGTGTCGGCTCAGTTTATTTGTCCTGCAGATGTTAGCGGTCTAGAAGATGTTGCTGGTTCTGATGAGGCTGATCAGTTCCTGTGTGTCTGAGACGTGTGGGTGGGCGCTCAGGACCTGCTCCACCGTGCTCTGGGGGAACAGCGTGCTCAGCTGACTCCTCAGATCACTCCGCTGCTCGTTAGACAGACTCCTGGTCTGGGCGCTCCCCTTGGTGACTGGGAGACTGGGCTGCACCCAGGGGTCCCTGGGAAGGCTGTTGCTCTGTCTGTGAGAGACGTGCCTGGAGTATTGCAGCTCTGAGAAATGAGCAGACTGTTCGGCATTGTGTGGAGGCAGAGCAGGGCAGGAGCTCCACACTGGCTGGTGGTGGTGATGGTTGGCAGGCATCCTGATCTTCTGATGGCCACACCTGCACTGGTTGCACATGTGACACTCACAGGACAGCGAGCTGCTCTGGGGAGGGTAGTAACTCTGTCCGTTTGGTGAAAGCCTCAGGCTGTTCCCGCCGTATGAGCCGGACATTTGGAAGCTGCCTCTGCCGCTGCTGTAGTTGGTTGGAGGGTAATCCAAACTGTAGGGCGAGTCGTGGAGGCTGAGGCGGGACATGGAGCTGCCCATGGAGCTGAAGGCCTCGTCTGCATCCGAGCTATGGTACGGGTAAAACAGAGGACTCTTGTTTAGCTGGCTCCTCAGGGCGCTGCTCTCCCTGTGACAGACGGAGGGGTCGCTGTGGGTCAGGTCGTCTCTGCTTCCAGAGAGGGGAGTAGGTGGGGTGTATCTGTGCTCAGGCTGGTTTGCCAGAGCCCTCAGCTCATCAGCGACAGCCAGCTGGGACTGGTTCACCCTCTCCGGATGGTAGAACTTGCACTTTATTCCATAGGTGCATTTCTTTCCTAAAAGAAAAAAGGTGGGGAAATCTGATCATTTTTAGCTCCACACAAATAAAGTCTTCCTGAAAAAAAACTTGCTGAGAACGGTTCTACGTTGGACGAGGCGGTTTCCTGTTTACACAGTGTGCCATAGAATCAAAGAGTCTGAATCTGCAGCATGAAAGATTAAGCCAACTTTACAACATTAAACGACTTTGCTTGAGTTTATTCTGAAACATGTTTCAGTTACAGAAAAAAAAGTCAAAGCTGTTAAAGCTAAAACTCACATATTTTTCTCATCATTAAGTCCTTGACTCTCGCACTCACTGCACTTTTAAACGCGGTAGCAACGTGTTCACTGAAGGAGCATATGCAAAAATAAATCGCATACAAATCCTCAGGAGGGAATATAAACATCTTACATGCAGCTATTATGATTCTTTATATAAGGCAGCCATCTTGGATTTTAAGCGCAATGTTTGTGAGAAACTTCAGAAATTTTAGCCTCTGTCAAACTTTCTGCCATCTTGCAATTCTGTTTAACTTTTGCTCTTTAATGAAGTTGTTCCAAAAGGTTAGGAAAAAATGAGGATGGAATGGTTTCCCTTTACTATGCAGAGTTTCCTTTTGCTTAAATGTGAAAAATAGCACTTTTCCTTCGATAGTAAATAGCACAATCTGTTGGCAAGAGTGAAAAAGATTCACTTTAGTCTGAACCACTGTTAGTATTGTTGTTCTGCTACAACAAAGTCCACCTTTGCCCAAGCTAACGGATGCTAATCCAGCTCAGAGATGTTATTAGCCGTTAGCTTGCAGACTGCCTCTAACTGGTGGCCATTTTCATAACACTCAAAAGGAGGACACTTTTCAAAAAACACCAAAACTAGGATAAAAACAACGTTTAGGCATTGTTGCGGTCTGCAGGTGCGCTCGGCTCCGTTGGACTATCAGCTGCTGAGCTGACGTCAGCACGTCCACGTTGCTGATCTGATTACTGTTCAGAACCGTTGACCAATAAGAATGTTTAACAATTTCATCCAATAATCTGCCACAACCTGGAGATCCCATGTATGATATGCATAATGCATGACAGAAAAACAATGGATGGATGGAATCTGCCGAAGTGGATTATAATGAAATTATTTTTTTATCATTTTTAGAATTTGCTCTTAAATATATAGACTTTTCACAAATGGCCGTCCGTCTCAACACAACGGCGGAAGACCTTTTAAAAACCGGACTGTCCGTCTTAAAACCCGGACGTATGGCCACCCTGCATTGACATGTGCTACAGATTAACCTGAAACTGTATTAAAGTTTTAGACAGCTGGTGCTTCGGCTGAATGTTTGACTTTTTGCCCTTTGTCCTCCTAAAGGTTAAGGATTAAACATGAGAGGAAGTCTGTGGGGGTGTTTGGTCCCTGGGGAGTGAACTGCTCATCTAATGTTCCATCAAATATTGATCAAACTGTCATCTTTAAAGACGTGTTTCACATGTCTGGTTTTGTGCTGCTTGTTGCCGTGCTGGTTTTGTTTTCAGTCCTCTATGGGACAGAATGTGAGTTGACTTACCGTAGGGGCAATGCTGCTGCTTGTTGTCTGGGGTCCACGGCTTTTTCCTCAGAAAGTCGTCAATCGTTGGACCGTTTCTACCCAGCGGATCATCTGGAGGCATGAACCTGAGCAGCAGCACACAGATAATGTCAGATCTGCAGCTGCTGAGGGAGGAGAACCCAGAACCAAACTCCTGAGTAGCTTACTTGTCATTGGCAAATGTGTACATCAGCAGCCTCTCCTCAATGAACTTCTTCCACTGGGGATTCTCCGTCTGCAGGTCGCGGTAGTTATCGTTGGACACGATGATCCCGTCCAAATCGACCGCCAGCTTGATGATGTAGCGGTCGTCGTAACACACCACCCTCTTGCCGTTCACGCAGCGGGACGGCGTGTACACCAGGATTTTCTTTTTTTCCAGCTCATGGAGAATCTGTTGATCTACGAGACACAAGAAAAAAACTTTTAGCACAACGCCAACTTCATATTTCACAAGTTAGACTATTGCAGGTTCATGAGAAGACCGAGTTTGGATGATGGTTTGATGAAGGCATGTTGTTCTTGGAACAGGCAAATGTTTAGCCAGCAAACAAGCCCTCTTATTGGGAGACATGGTCCTTGTGGTTAATGTGTCAATCCAAACCGGTACTAGATAAACCATCAGGATCATCCAAGGGTTTCTTAGATTTGTTCTAGCATGCAGCAGATGATGACAAATACATAACAGGAACTCTACTACCTTAAAAAAACATTAAGAATAAGCGAATTATTCCTGGTGGTGCTTGTGTAAACGATTTACTGGCAGGCACTGTTGGACCTGAGTCACCGTCAACAGCACCAAACATCCGCTGTCAGTTAGAGTTCATGAGCCAGGAGACCTGAACCTGTTCACCACACCAATGACCCCGTCGACCTTCAGGACATTTAGAAGGTGTAGAGTTACCTTCTGTAACGTTTCTTCGCAAAACTGCTGAAAGACACTTTCGTGGATCTGTTGTTGCAGAAACAATCTCGGTTTTGATGTGCACACTTCCTCATTCCTCATGGAGTTTGGATTCTGCTTTAACCAGCCGAGTTCAGTGGAAGCGGCAGAAGATGCCAAGCAGGATGAAGGGAACGAAAGGATGGGAATTTACCTGCATTTATCAGTTATACGCCTCAGTGGCATATAGCATGCCTCCACAGCTCTAAAGATGGTATCCTCAAGTTGTTGTACCGCTGGTAAAGTTGGCACTGCCTCAGCGCCGTGCTTAAACAACATGACTTCCACTCTGCTGTCATTATTATTCAGATGAAACTGCTTTGTTTCGCCACTTTTCTTGTAAACTGCATTGTTTCCTCTGAGGGGAGTATTCACAATGAAAATAGGCTTTTTCCATTTCCACAGGAGAAAATTGAACAAAACAAGTTGTTTTTCTGATTTCATGTGTTTTGAGTTTCAGGTCATGAGCGTCAGAGTTTCAGGTCGGTCTCTTGAGGCCTTTTGCTCTGCTCTCTGCAAGAACTTCAAACAGCTTGGAGAGGCACGCGGTGCAGCGAGTAACACGATTCAATTCCCATCAGAATGGTGAGTGGTAATGGGGGGAGCTGAGTGTGGTATGTCAGGGTGAGTAATCAACTCTGAAACTTTCAGAAAATCACTTATGTATCATCTTAACCGGTAAATTTTGATGAGTTTATCCTACATTTACTTTTTTTTGTTTGTTATCTGATTAGCCTCTTGCGCCGGGGATGAAAATGTCTTTGGATTGGGATTAAATCCCAGGAGGGCTGCATGGAGGACTGAGGCCTTCAAACATGGCTCGTGCACAGATAGAATTTTCTTTTTAAGCAAATGTTTTCTTTGCTCGCTGCATGT
This sequence comes from Jordanella pulchra, assembly GCA_034780135.1. NCBI lineage: Eukaryota > Metazoa > Chordata > Actinopteri > Cyprinodontiformes > Cyprinodontidae > Jordanella > Jordanella pulchra. Next base: position 17,577 of record JAUZNJ010031330.1, on the reverse strand, counting down.
GTGGGTTTACTGCAGCTACTTTATCTTCAATATGAGTCTGTGCGTCATTTTAGGTGCCTATGGGGTGAAATTTGTTTAATTACTGTTGAAGCAAGGAACAAGTTTTGTAAATTAAAATTTAAAAAATTGAAATGGAAAAAATGCAACGCTTAAATTCAATAAAAAAAAATCTTAATCAAAAGAGTAAAATCTAAGAAAACAGCAAAGTTTCTCTCCAAATCTTTTTCTGATAGAGTAAATTTTTCCTAATTTCATTTCTGGATTAATTTATTTTTTCAAATTGCCATTTGCAAAACCTGTCTTTCCTCCCAACAATAATAGAACAAACTGAACTCCATTGTATCCTGGCCATCCAGACTTATGGGACGTAAAGACCTGGTAGAGCTGGATTTGAAGGCGGGAATAAACCTCATCAGGTTAGAACCAGTCAGGTAACTACAATCAACGTGCTCTGTTTTGGTAATTCTGTGGTCCGTCAAACATGTCAAGTCGAGGAAAAAACACCAAAGCTGTCCGTTGTTAAAACTTTAAAGTTGGATGACTCACTCAGGACATTAAAAAGGGCGTCATTACATCCGTTGCAGTCGCCATCTTGTTGTTATGCTAGCAGAATTTATTGTTTTCATTTATGTGGCATTGAATCTAAAAGCAACTGATCACACCCAAGTTTGAGCAAGTTTTGGGTCTGAAATGTCTTCCCATGTGTTTTACTACTTTTTAACGTCTGTAGACCCCCTTCGATGTGAACAAGCGGTGGCTCTGTTTTAGAGGACAGAACTCTGCTCCCTGAGCACAACTACAGATGGATAAATCCACTGCTGCTGCCATACTGCTATAAGACAATACAGCAGATCTGTTTATTATTCTCTCCTATATTGTCTCATCAACGGTAAAATCAACACAAAAGATCTGGAATTGCTTGATTGGCAGTACAGACTCGCCCACAGCATTGATGAAGTGATGGTTTGTGGTTTGGTAGAAATATCTGGAGACAAGATGTAGGAATCTTTAAGACCTTCCGGACAGAAGAGTCTAGAACCACCAATAAAAACGCTCCAGACTGAAACTGTCCCAAGTGTAGGGGAGCCTGCACCGCTGAGAGACACATGGATCGGTTGAAAAAAGCAGCACAGCCCTGCGTGACTGAGCTCAGACGGCTGTGTGCAAACTGAAAGGTCACTCAGCTTGATATGCACCCAGCCGGCAGGCTTCATCGACCCTCTGGACCTCGTTTAGAACCTCACTGTGGAGGGATGCCAGGAGACATGACAGCAGAGCTGTCTGCAAGCTAACAAATGATCAGTGGCTAAACTCTAAGTCTTCCAACAGCTGAGTTTTCTTTAGCTACAAAGAAACAACAACTGTGTGAAGATGATCATAGAAGCTAAAAGGACAAACAGGTCTGGATTCAACAGGTTGGCTGAAGCTAATGTTGACAATTTAGTTACCAAGCAAACAACACATTTTTAAAAAATCTAGAAGTTAAAGCATTTAGTTAAAGTATTGCTGGTTGAATTGATACTCAAACAGTGAATTTCAGGTGGTACGGTGTGTTTCCTCCACTCCTGCACAGCCAGGATGTGAAACTCCTCCACAGTTTGGAGCACCGGCTCCTGCAGGGATTTGCTAAAAGTGAGCATGACCTTTCCCCTCCCAGCAGGACGTAGCCACTCGACCTCACCTGTGATGGGCGCCTCGGGCCGCGGCTGCTCCTTCCTCCACAGGGGGACGAACACGGTAATGTCACGCAGCCCTTTGTCCCAGAACCAGTTCACTGCCAGCTGGAGGCCGTGGCACGAAAACACCTTCTTGTCACCATGGCTACAGAGACAAAAGTCAGTGTCAACAAAAAAAAGTCCACTTCTGCTTTTGCGTTTCCTTATGCGTTAGTCTCTCTCTCACACACACACACACTCACACACACACACGCCTCGCTCTCCTGCTTTCAGGAAACCGGTGGTGTTGTAAGTCTTGTGCTTCAGAGTTCTACAGAGTTGGGTCATATGATGCAGAAGTGAAACTGTTCATGTGTCTACTCAGGTAGCTCGGCTGTGGGAACTAAAACGGTTTGCTGACTGAACTTTGGTGCTTTTTATAACTGAGGACATGCCTGTCATCTAAAGCATTACTTCCTTGTACTGATGTAACACCAAATAAAAAACTGAGCCTTTGGCAGCAACTCACTGTTGTGTCAAATATCAACCCAGAACAACTGCCTGGCACTTGAGCCGTCTCTGAGAATCAACCAGTTTGAAGGGCTGACATTAGGAAAAACAAACACTTCCTGGTAGCTTTTAAGTGAGAAAACTATTTATACCAATAAATACGACAGTTTGACAAAATACGACAATCCGCCTCATTTAAGAACCTTTATCTGCATCTAAACACAGGAGTATCCTTTACTGTTGCACCTGTATTAGCAGGAATGAGCTACTGGGCAGCTAAACGGGATGTGTTCACATGTGTGTGTGACTGTGGGAGTTTCCCCTTTTTTTTCCATGAGCAGGAAGCAGTGAGATTCTTTGCATACAACAGGTATAAAGATGACACACGAGACGAGCGACCTGTGAGCCACACAGATCTAACCTGTATAATTTACCTAATGCTCTGTTTCTTTAAACCTTTGTGGCCTCTGGATGTGCTGATCATTGTCGATATGCATCGGTGTCAAAGTGTGAGAGGAAGTGTATGTCGATATAGGTGAATAAATTAGGAAATGGTTTTTGTTCCTTGTTGTCAATTCATACATGTGGCTTCAGACGTTTCACCAAACAAAATAAAAGTTTAATATTTAAGACTTTGCAAAACTACAAATACGCATCAATAATTTACCTGTAAGAATTTAAAACCCCAGATGAAGCTGTTACACTCCTAACCAGTTGGTGGCAGTAAACTGTTGGACAGCAGCGATCAGAATGTAAAGATGACGTCAAACACCACTACGGATCGAATGTTGTTATGTGTGTATCTTTTAAAGAACTTTTTAACCATTATTAGATGATAACAACTTAGAAAACATAAGTTGGGGTTTGATTGTATACTTTACAGAAAAACAAAAAATAAAAACAAATCCGCCGAAAACAAACCCTGAAGGTCGAGCTACATGTAAGTTTATTGTTTTCATTCATTTCAT